>KQ996737.1:87396-98567 GCA_001598015.1 Dorcoceras hygrometricum | reverse complement strand
GATGATCTGAAAAATTGTTTTTCATATCATAACATTCAGTTTTGGAAACTGAGTCGATCGGTCTGATCTGATCGGAAATCGGAGTTGTGATGAAGTCGCAGCGATGGATATCGTCATTTGGACCCGGGCCCGTTGGGCCGGTCCAAGTCCATTGCTAGTCTATTTAATTAGACTTAAGGCTTTAATCATAACACTTGACTTGACACACATTAACCCTAAACCTAGACTAAGCATTCGGCCGCCTCCCCTTCTCACAAGCCGCCGCCGTTCTTGCCATGCGCCGCCGCCGCCGCCGCTCTTGCCACGCGCCGCCGCCGCCGCCGTTGATTGATCGGACTTGCTCCGATAAGTTTTTTGAGGAGAATCCGTCCGTGCTGATCTCGTCAAGCCTTCTAGTGCAGGCTGATGAAGGAGTCTCCTTCCGGTCGTGGACCTAATTGACGAATCTACAGCCGCCTACCGTGAAGAGCCGGTCTTCTTGTAATTCCGGTTGGAGCCAGGCGCAAGTCGCCAGCAAGGTAACTGTCTAAACGCCCTATGAATGGTTCATAGTTTGCAGTAGTCATAATTGTATTGAACGTTTCCCGACCTAATTTTATTCTTCCGCTGCCTCGCCGGGAGACGGGATCCGGATCCGCCACATGTTTCCAACACTTGCTGCTGAGGCTGCTGAGAAGGTCTCTTCCTCTACACCTCAAGCCTTATG
Source organism: Dorcoceras hygrometricum (assembly GCA_001598015.1). Taxonomy (NCBI): domain Eukaryota; kingdom Viridiplantae; phylum Streptophyta; class Magnoliopsida; order Lamiales; family Gesneriaceae; genus Dorcoceras; species Dorcoceras hygrometricum. The sequence continues at coordinate 97,861 of KQ996737.1, read as the reverse complement.
TCCTTCAGTGTCTGCTCTGACCTGAAGGCTCTCTTTAGCACGGTAGCGTAATCTATTGGGTCCGCTATTAGAACATCTCTATGGATGGAAGGACTCAAGCCATCCAAGAAGTGTTGCAGCTTCTCTGCAGGATCATTAGCTATCAGAGGCGAGAAGTGGCAGCCTCTATCAAAATTATTGACGTACTCCGCCACATTCTATCTCCCTGGCAAAGATTCCTGAACTCCCTCTTTAGCCTGGCTTAGACATCGGGGGTAAAGTATTTGTCGTAGAAGATCTCTTGAATCCAGCCCAGTCCAAAGTATACACGTCTATAGTTTTCTCAGCTCTTTCCCACCACAACGCAGCATCCTCCTTCAGCTGGAAGATGGCACAGTTTACTCTGGAAGTTACTGCTCTGTATACTTTTCAGTCTAGAAAATTATTTTAGTACAAATATTTTATGCTTGTGTTCATATTTTTTTACTTTGCCACTGCCCAGTTTTGTACTTGTTGAGCCCCTAGGCTCACTACGTTTAACTGGTGTAGATGATGTCGAGACGAAGGCCGAGGGCCAGGAATCCTGATCTGGCCGTGGCCGTTGGTGCACACCCTATGACCAGACGTTTCTGCAGCGTTTAGATTGAGAAAACGGTTTTGGTTTTAACTTAAGAATTTTAGTTTCTGTTTTGAGAGAAAACATATTTTGTTTTATGTAGTTCCAGGTCTGCGGTTTTTAGTTTCAGCTTTGGAAAATACTCTATTTTAAATGGTTTGATTTTGTTACAATTTAAGCGATTTCAAATTTATGTGACTTATTTGTTTTATTCAAATCTGTTTTATGTATTCCGCAAATACTATGTGTTGAGTGTTCGAAGCTGTCAAATTTTAAGTAGCTTGTGTTTTCAGCTTTTGGGTTACTGTTAAAAAAAAAAATTATTCCGCATTTAAGTTAATTAAAAATAAACAGTTTGAGTGATTTGAGGGCGTTTCAAGGTGGTATCAGAGCATGGTCTTGGTTTTGGGTTGTGCCTACGGATGGCTGCAGTAAGCTTGAGGAGTCTCGCCTCAAAGTCTGTAAGTCTTAAAGTTTAACTGCTCTAGTTGTTGATTTCATAATGCTATGATTTGAAGCGTATTGTATTTTGAGTTAGTATGTTTTCAATAGGAGACCCATATACGTATTATCTTGGTTAAGGCATGTAGGTTCTAAATAACGAGAAATTGGTTGTTATACCCCCATATGCCTCCTAGATGCCAGATTACACCACCACCACCACCACCTCTGAGCACCAGCGAGCAGATCTTGGAGGGGCTTGCACAAGTTCTCAGGTAGAATGTTGGAGCAGCACATGAAGGGAGGACAGAGCTGCCTTACGATAAGTTCAGGAAATTAGGACCTCCCGAGTTCGCAGGCTCCACTGACCCGATGGTTGCTGAGGAGTGGGTCCGATCTCTGGAGACCATCTTTCGATACATTGGATTGGCGGATGCGGCCAGAGTCAACTGTGACATCTTCCAGCTGCAGGAGGATGCTGCGTTGTGGTGGGAAAGAGCTGAGAAAACTATAGACGTGTATACTTTGGACTGGGCTGGATTAAAGAGGATCTTCTACGACAAATACTTTACCCCCGATGTCTAAGCCAGGCTAAAGAGGGAGTTCAGGAATCTTTGCCAGGGAGATATGACTGTGGCGGAGTACGTCAAGAAATTTGATAGAGGCTGCCACTTATCGCCTCTGATAGCTAATGATCCTGCAGAGAAGCTGCAACACTTCTTGGATGGCTTGAGTCCTTCCATCCATAGAGATGTTCTAATGGCGGACCCAATAGATTATGCTACCGTGAAAAAGAGAGCCTTCAGGTCAGAGCAGACGCTGAAGGACATAAGGCTTGAGGTGTAGAGGAAGAGACCTTCTCAGCAGCCTCAGCATCAAGCGCAGGACAAGAGGCCATTTTTTGGACAGCAGAATCGGGAAGCTCCAAAGCCGGGAGCTCCAGTAGAGAAACCAGCCTACAATAACTGTGGACGATGACATTCTGGGTAATTCTTGAGGGGATCTGGAGTCTGATACAAATTCAAACAGCCGGGTCACATGTCTTTCAAGTGTCCCTGGGGAAGCAGCTGCTACAGGAAGAGTCTACGTGATGCTGGCAGAAGAAGCCGGTCCAGACAATACCTTGATAACAGGTAACCTTGCGCCTGACCTTGCGGATATTGAGGAATATAGATACTAGACCTGTGATTATAATGATTAGGATCTGAACATAACTTGAGATTAGTGTGATTAGTGTCCTACGCATGCATGAACTGTCGCTAGTAGAGTAGTTGCATTAGTGGTAGCCAGACTGATGGGCAGACAGAGAGAGTAATCCAAGTGCTAGAGGACCTTTAGGTGGATGTTTGGTTGAGTTAGGAGGCTTAGAATGTGAGGGTTGAGGTGTGGAGGCTAGAAGAGAGGCCGTACAAGACGTTATATTTTCCTAGAGATTTCTGTCTTTCCTTCGAGATTCTGCACCCTTCCGTGATGTGCTGGTTCCGAGCAGTCCAAGGACTGTTGTACCTATTCTCCGATGTTCAATTGGCTGTCTTTGTGGGTTAGGAAGGTTATGAGATGAGGGCAAGGGCTGTATGACGACAGGCATTAAGCTAGGAGCCGTAAGAGTATAACGTGGACTGTGTGGTTTAGGTAGGAGCAGGCATTAGGGGACGCTATCCAGAGCTATTGGGTAAGCTTTCGAATTTCGATGACGAAATTTGTAAGGGGGAGAGTATTGTAATGCCTAGAAAATTTATCCCTATATAGGATCTACGCATGCCTTAGCCTTAGTAATAAATATCTCCTATCTTATTAATTTTACTAATTATGCTTTTAAATTATTTTACCTATTTTATGCCGAGTGTTCTTTAAAATTTTAGTACAGGTGCTACGGAGCCGGATTTGGACATGATGGAAACACCGAGGTAAGGTGAACTTTATAAAATTTACTTGAGGCCAATTTCGAAACTTAGAAAAGATTTGTCCCATTAGTGGGATTTTTACGAATAAATCTATCCTTTTATTACAGGTATATTTTCCCCAATTTTTCACCCCAATTATTTTATTTAGATTATTGAAAATTTAAAATTTAGGGAAGAGATAAAATTTTGGAAACAAAATCTACAGATTTGATTTTTATCAAATCTAAAATCCCGATTTTTGTTCCAACAAAACCCGACAAAATAAACGCACATACAATATTTTACAAAGAAAAATATCCCCGTGCCCTACTCTCTGTGAGCGCCGCTCCCTTTACCCTTTCTCTTCCCCGATGACCCTGTGCTTCCATAGAAAAATCTCACAATGTTCCCGGCACTCCTTTCCGTCCAGCTTTGAAGCCACCTGCCATAAGTTCTGCAAATACAAGGCAAGTACAAAGCTCTTCTTTGACTGTACCAATTAAACATATTACGTGCGTGTTGAATTTTTTCTACTTCTCCTCAAATTTTTCGAGTTTTGAGACTATAAAAGAAGCCTTATGTGATGTAAATTGTTTGATTTTAAACCTTGATGGGGCTTCTTAGAGTTAAAATTGGAATTCTGCGATTGTGAGACTGAGCCGAGGGATGAATTGGGTCCGGGCAAGGTCTGAGGTTCGTGAGCTATGTCTCTATAAAATTGTTATATATGATTCAAGTTTCATAAACTGTTTTTCCCTTTTTGCTGGAGCCGTAACCTGCCTTTTCAGAGTCGGAGTATCCTAAGCTGTTCTCTGTAATATGTTTTAATTCTTTAAAGCTGTTGCTTTTGTAATCTATTTTGAACCCCGTAAGCTGGTGCTTCAGTAATCTGTTTTAACCCCCAAAGGTTGTTGCTTTTGTAGCCTGTTTTAATCCCCGATAGCTGTTGCTTTTGTAATCTGTTTACAACACTCGTAAGCTATTTCACATTTGACTACTGTTTCCGTAATCTATTTTCCCTTTGTAAACTGATACGTAAGCTATATTCGTAAACTATTTTTTGTAATCTTGACTTGAAACCCGTTCTCCTTCGTTGAGCCCTAAGCTGTTCTCTTGAGTCAAAGCTTACTTCTCCCAATCATTTGACTATTCCCGAACTGTTTGACTTTTCCCTGAGCTGGTTTGACCATCCAAAGCGAGTCCGACCATCCTAAGCCGGATTACTTCCCCGACCTGGTTCATTGTGCTGAGCCGATTTACTGTGCTAACTTGGTTTGTCGCCCCGAGCAAACTTACTATGCTACGCCGATTACTGTGCTAAGCCAGTTTACCGCCCGAGCTGGTTCATCGTTCTAAGCTGGTTGACTATCCTGAGCTGGTTGACCGGCCTAATATGATTTGACCAATCTATGTCGGGTAGTCTCCCGTAAGCTGTCGGTATTTCTGTAAGCTGTTAGACCCATGTAAGCTAAGTAACCACTGTAAGCTGAGGAGAGTGCCTAAGCTGTTCTGGGTTCCAATACTGGACTGCGTTCCAGCATCGCAACACTCAGATCCTATCGAAATCTGAATCTAGCCCGCTAAACCAAAACGTTGTCGTTCCAACTAATCCAAACAACGTAGTTTAGCTACTCATCACAGAAAACACGCTAGCTCACCTCCGGACGCCTGTGATACCAGATCTCATCACCACAACTGAGCGCGAACACCCAGCACTGACCAACACGCACGTCTGATCAGTTCCCGTGGAAAATCTCCAACTCTCAAGATCTGTTTCAAGGACTTATACGGACTCGATAACTAAGCCAAGCATACCAACTCAAAGCTGGCTCATCCCAGATCTGTTCAAACAAAATCTGGTCTATATTATACCTGATTAATTAACTCAATTAATCTTTCTAATTTTCGGGTTTCACATCTCTCCCCCACTAAAACAGGATTTCGCCCTCGAAATCAAATAACTCTAGATCAAGAGTTCAAGATAACTGGGAAAACAACCATTAGCAAACATTTACCAGGAAACGACAAGAAACCAACTAACTACTGGAATCAGATACAGCACCTACTCAAACATATGCGGCCACTCACGCTGCATCTTCTCTTCCAGTTCCCACGTAGCTTCTTCTCTACCATGCTTTCTCCACTGGACCATCACCAAGGGAATGGTCTTATTCCTCAGCTGTTTCTCTTTTATATCTAAGATCTACAAGGGATATACAACGTAGCTCAAAGTTCTATCAAGCTCCACCTCGTCAGTTCTCAACATGCGAGGGATCTGGCTCATACTTCCTCAACATGGACACATGAAACACATCGTTCAAGGAGGACAAATCTGGTGGCAACAACAACCTATAAGCCAAAGGATCAATTCTCTCTAAGATCTCATACAGTCCAACATAACGAGGAGCAAATTTTTCCTTCAGACCAAATCTCATAACAGTGCGAAAAGGAGAAACTTTCAGAAAAACTAGGTCACCAACCTCAAATTCTAAAGGCCTACGCCTCTTATTCGCATAACTGGCTTGGCGATCTTGTGCAGCTTTCATTCACTGGCGAATCAGATCCACCTGATCTCTCATCTGCTGCATAAATTCTGGGGAAGACAGCTGCTTCTCCCCACTTCTTCCCAACATATAGGCGATCTGCACTTCCTGCCATACAAAGATTCAAATGGTGCCATCCCAATCGTGACTTGGTAGCTGTTATTGTAGGAAAACTCAACCAAAGACAACGAATCTTGCCAGCTACCACTAAAATCCATCACAACAACTCTCAACATATCCTCTAAAATCTGGATAGTCCTCTCAGATTGGCCGTCTGTTTGGGGATGATACATTGTGCTCTTCGCCAATCTAGTACCCAACGCTGTTTGAAAACTCTTCCAAAACCTTGAAGTAAACCTCGGATCACGATCTGAAACAATCGAAATAGGCACACCACGCAATCTCACCACGAAATCTATGTACAGCTTCGCCATCTTCTTCAAAGAATAGGTCATGCTATAGGGAATGAAGTGCGCAGACTTCGACAATCTATCAATAACCACCCACATAGCATCACGACCTCTACTGTAACGAGGTAAATGGGTAACAAAATCCATTTCTATGTGCTCCAAATTCCATTGGGGAATCTCCAAACTCTATAAAAAACCACCAGGTCTCATCCTTTCAGCCTTGACCTGCTGAAAATTCAGACATCGGGCTACAAAATCAGCAACATCACTCTTCAGACGTGCCCACCAGTCATGCTGCTTCAAGGCATGATACATCTTTCTCGCACCAGGATGGATACTAAGTCTACTGCAGTGCGCTTCTCTTAAGATCTCTTCCTTCAAATCTACCAGATTTGGCACAACCAACCTGCCACAAAACCTCAAACAATCATCTAAAGAAACAGAGTAGTCCTCCAACTGAGCAGCCCCTCACTCTCAGCTTCAACTCATAGATAGATGGATCAGTCCTCTGAGCTGCTCTAATACTAGAAACAATATGTGGCTCAACTTGAAAAGAAGACACCACAACATAATCCTCAACTGGGTAAAACTGCCAACCAGTAGTGCTAAGATGCTCATGGACCTTCGAAATCTGCATCGAAGCCAGCATCGCCACTTCGAGCTTCAACTCATAGATAGATGGATCAGTCCTCTGAGCTGCTCTAATACTAGAAACAATATGTGGCTCAACTTGAAAAGAAGACACCACAACATAATCCTCAACTGGGTAAAACTGCCAACCAGTAGTGCTAAGATGCTCATGGACCTTCGAAATCTGCATCGAAGCCAGCATCGCCACTTGAGCCTTCCTGCTCAAGGCATCAGAAACTACATTCATCTTCCCAGGTTGATATTGGATCTCACAATCAAAATCCTTTAGCAGATCCATCCATCTACGCTGTCTCATGTTCAAATCTGACTGAGAAAACAGATACTGCAGACTCTTGTGGTCGGATTACACCACAAACTGCTCACCATACAGGTAGTGGCGCCAAATCTTCAAAGCAAAAACCACTGCTGCCAATTCAAAATCATGAACTGAGTAACGAGTCTCATGCGGTTTAAATTGATGAGAAGCATACGCAATGACTCGACCATTCTGCATCAACACACAACTCAATCCATTCAAGGAATCATCTGCACAAACTACAAAGCCACCTGAACCACACGACAAAGCTAACACAGGTGCAGTAGTCAGATTCTCCTTGAGCAATTGAAAACTATTCTCGCATTGCTCAGTCCAAATAAAACTCTTGTCTTTCTGAGTCAACTGCATCATTGGCTTAACTATACTATAGATTCCCTCTATAAAGCACCGATAATATTCATCCAATCCCAAGAAACTACGAATCTTGGAAACATTCTTGGACGCTCCCAGTTACAACTACCTCAAATTTACTGGGATCCACAGAAATACCTGCAGCTGAAGTAACATGACCCAGAAACACAACTCGGTCTAACCAAAACTCGCACTTTGAGAACTTTGCATATAGCTGTGAGTCTCGTAGCGTCTAAAGAACCAGCTTCAAATGCTCTTTGTGCTGCACCGGTGTCTTAGAGTACACCAAAATATCATCGATAAACACAATCACAAAAGATCGATGAATTCTCTAAAGACTCGATTCATCAAGTCCATGAAAACTGCAGGGGCATTTGTCAATCCAAAAGGCATAACTAAAAACTCATAATGCCCGTACCTCGTACAAAACGCAGTCTTCGCAACATCTTGCTGTCGAATACGCAACTGATGGTACGCTGAACGCAAATTGATCTTAGAAAACACAGCTGAACCCTAAAGCTGATCAAACAAATCATCGATCCTCGGAAAAAGGTACTTATTCTTCACTGTCGCCTTATTCAGCTGTCTAAAGTCGATGCACATCCTCATCGACCCGTCCTTCTTGTTAACAAACAAGATAGGCGCTCCCCACGGTGACATGCTAGGCCTAATGAATCCCTTCTCCAGCAAATCACTAAGCTGAACCTTAAGCTCCCTCAACTCAGTAGGCGCTAAACGATACGGAGCTCGAGAGATCGGAGTTGTACCAGGTACCAACTCAATGCTAAAGTCTATCTCTCTCTTTGGAGGAAAACCAGGAATCTCCTCCGAAAACACATCAGGGAAATGGCGAACAACAGGGGCATCACTAAGCTCTATGCATGAAGAAGAAGGCGCATCTAAGGCATAGATCATAAATCCAGCATTCTCCAACGACAACAGGCTAAACATCTCTATCGCAGAGATTAGGGCCTAAATCGCACAACGCCATGGAAAAAATCCACAGTGGCCCTATAGCTAGACAACACAGCCATTCCCACTATGCAATCGAAATCCCACATCACTAGCATGATCAGGTTGGCTAACAACACACTCTCACCAAACCTAAGAATTTCATTCAACAATATCTCTTGGGAGAACAGGCGCCAGCAGGAGTCGCAACAGACACGACATCACACAAAGTAGTGGTATGCAAACCATGCTCAACCACAAATGCATCAACAATAAACGAATGTGATGATCCTGTATCAAATAACACATACGCAGGAAAATCAAAAACAAAGCAAGTACCTGCGATCACTCCTCCTGGCGTGCCCTCAGCTTGCTCCCTCGTCGTGGCAGTCACCTGGGCAAACTAAGGTCCTGAAAACTGGAGCTGAGAATACTTCCCAAACCTCGAAGGACCAGACTGCTGAAACGGCCTAAACTGAGGCTCTCCCAACCTCTGCTGCTTAACCGGAAAAAAAAGAACGACCTCTAGACGAGCCCACTCGACCCTGCGGTGGGGTGGCAGTATGCTGAGAACCATCCAAAGGACACACTCTCGCAAAGTGAACATACTGTCCACAGATGTTACACGAACCTTGCACACCTACACACTGTGTTGTAGGATGCCTTCCTCCACACTGGCCACAAAATTCAACCTTGGAACTACCACTGCTAGAACTACCCGAGCCAGAAGAGCTAGAACCAGACTTCTTCTTGAATTGACGACCACGAGGCCTAAACCTCTGGTGTCCAGGCTGTTGGGATACCTGCTGCTGGGGTGGCTGAGACGACTGCACAAACTGGGAAGGTTGCACCCCCGGAACCATGGAACGGTTACCTTGCACCACTTGAGGCCTAACACGAGACCTACGATTCTTCAGTCCTTCCTCAATGTCTATAGCCCTGTCCATCACTTCCGCATAGCTCGTCGGTGAACCCGCCAACACAAAAGAATACAGCTCTTCATTGAGCCCCTCCAATAACTTGCTCCTCTTCGCCTTCTCTCGACCAAAAACGTGCGGAACATATGCAAGAAGAGAAGAAATCTCCGGGCATACTCTCCCACGGACATGGATCCCTGCACCAGGTTATCGAACTCTCGCTCCCTGGCTTTCACAAAGGATTCCGGAACATACTCCTGACGGAAGGCGGTACAAAAGTTGTTCCACGTAATCCCATGTCTCGTCAAGAGTCCTCGAAGCGCCTCTCCACCAGCGCTCGGCACCTCTCCTCAACTGAAACGTAGCCAAACTCAACCTACGCTCATCATCATACCTGACACGGTCGAACAACCTGGTAATATGCCGCAACCAGGACTCCGCATCGGAACTAGGCTCATCACTGTTAAACGTCTGAGGGTTCATCCGCTGAAACCTCGCCATCACAAGTTCCATGTCATCCACACGGGCTGCCAGCTCATCTACCTCCATCTCAACCTGTCTATCGCATCCACGACGAGGAATACTACGCTGCACTTCCTCGTTCTGACCTTCGAACTCTTCCTGAAACTGCCCTCTACCTCTACCTCTACCCCTATGTCTAGGCGGCATCTACGAAGGCACTAAGAGGATAAGATCACACAGCAACAAATATATCACATAGCACATAAGCCACATAGTCAAGCACATGCAACAAACAACACTGTGCTTAGACTCAAGTGTGATCAAAGAAATCGAGCTTATCCCCGGCTACCAGTACTGATACATATATATGCTATACACTAACTGGGATACTCTAACCACCTCCTAGGGCACCTCCAGCTGGGTCAATGCCACGACCAGCTGAGTAACCTGGGAAACCTGGACAACAAACAGGCAGGCAAACAAACCAAGCCCCAGAGTGACATGGAATCAAACCCCTACTACGGAGAGCAATATAAAACGCTAATGGAAAGCAACAGATAATATGCAAATGCTATGCATGAGAACCAGGCTACAACCGGTGTTAGAGTAGATGCCCAACTAGCCAACTTGTGGCGTGTGGGTTTTATTGACTCTTGTATATGACAATCTTTAGTTATGAAATTCGGATTTATTTATGGAATTCTTTATCTTCATTATGATTATAATGTTAACAATTGTGTTGGATAAAGACCAAGAATGCACCATAGTGTATGTTAGATGTGATAGTGGATATGATGGCTATCATGAAACACATCTAATAGTCACTGTGTATTCTGAATTCGTTCCTAGTCGATTGGGCCGTCAAAATGAGGATAAGGCCGCCCGAGCTTGAGACTAGCATCTGCGATGTGAAATACCATGTTTCATTGGTAGGGAACATTGTGA
>KQ996737.1:63200-78884 GCA_001598015.1 Dorcoceras hygrometricum | reverse complement strand
CGTACTGTACGCTAACCACGACCAACTGGTTCTTGCAGGCACTATCAGTGATACCTAGGGGATCATGGGGCGATGTTTCTAGGCGCTTTACCATGATCCGATGGGCAAGTCCGAAATTATGATTTCGGAGTCACAATGGTTGTGGGCCCACGGCTAGCTGTATCCCTGAACCATTGAGGGCCACACAAGCACTGGATTCATGATTCCCGCACGGAAACTGAGCTCAACGTGTTGAGCATAGGAGGAGGATTTTAGGGAGTGCGACTTCCTAAAAGTCAACAGGGGTCAAATTGCGATTTCCCAAAGTTGAGGGGCTAAACTGTAATTTTGGTCTAGGTATATGAAAAATTGTTTTTCGGATCATAATATTCAGGTTTGGAAACTGAGTCGATCGGTCCGATCTGATCGTCGATCGGAGTTCTGATGAAACCGTGGTGATTTAATTGAACCGGATGTTCATATGGACTTGGGCCTGACCCAAGTCCAGATGGGCCGGACCAAGCCCACTACAAGTCTATTAAAGACTTAGGGCATTAATCACTACACTTGATCACTCATTAAACCCTAGCTCCAAAACAGCCGCCCACCTCCTCTCCTCTCGGCCGAACCCACGCGCCGCCGTCGGCCACCCACGCACTGCCGCCTCTTCGCCGGGCTTGTTCCGGCCACCGCGCTGAGAAGATTCCGTCCGTGGTGAATTTGACAGATCTACTAGTGCAGACTGACAAAGGAATCGTAATTCCGGTCGTGGACCTGATTAGACGATCTACCGCCGCCTACCTTTTGAAGTGTCGGTTTCCCTGTGAAACTGGTCGGAGCCAGGCGCCTAGACGCCAGCAAGGTAACGATTCAAACATCCTATGCATGGATTATAGAATTGTTTGCAATGTATTGAATGTATCTCGGGGAAAAATTTTAAACTTTCGCTGTGCCCCCGGGAAACGGGATCCGGATCCGCCATTGTCGCCAAAAACCGGGACATAGGGAGCCTAAGAATCTTAAAGAACTGCTCAACGACAGATACGAATCAACTGAGCAACAGTGTCCACGGGGTGTGTGAGTATATGGGAGCAACCCACTCGTCTCAACACACGGCACCAGATGCAAAACATAGCTCAACCGCTCTTGCCCAACTCATGAGATGTGGGAGCTACCCATTCCGCTCATAGTGGCTAACAGATCCCAGCAGGGATATGAGGTATACGATAGTTACCCGCTCGTCCTCAACAGCATCCTGGTACGCACAGATCAATACAACAAGTCACAAGAGGCACGGCTACTACAGATCTGAGCTAAATATGATAAATGCGTGTATGCAACAAATAAAATGTCCAACACAGAACATATGCAACGAAGCAAAGCATACACAGCATCAAGCATAATCACCCATGCTCAATCCAAAGCTGTAAAACAAGCTCACATCCATACCTCAAGTCTTCTGAGCAACAATTACAACAAAGCAGTCCCGAGCAACACAGATCTCACACGTGCTAAGCCAAAAACAGATACTAGCTCAGGGACAGTAGCACATAAACTCATGAATTGGGAGCCACGGCTCAACCAAATCTGTCCTACCCTTCGAACACAACCGAAGGCTCTGAACAAGGCACAAGGTAGGATCTTAACACTTACCCAACGAGCTACCTGAACGGCAGGCAAAATACGATGCATATGCTAACATACTAGAGAAGGGAGATGTCTTCGCACACCTCACCAGCTTCACTCAAGCTTCCAAAGCTGAACCAAACGAAGCGTCTTAGCAATAGGAGTCCAACGCTACCACTCTCACTTCAGTCGGAACTGTCCACCGCCGGCAATCGGAGAAGATAAGGTTCGGTGAACAGTAGTACGGTATCGCGACAGAGTTTTCTCACGGGAAATATTACTAAGTGTCGGGGAACAATACAGGGAAACGAAGAAAAAGTCCTCCAATTATATCTCAGATCTGCCCAAGTCTGAAGAACAGTTCCCACCGACAATTTAAGTCTCAAAGCCGATTTCCCACTCGGATCTGAATCTCCTAACAGATCTGGCTCCACACCAAGCAGATCCTGACTTTAACCAAACGACGTCGCACAATCCACTCTCGCATCTGGACATGTCACCCGCTACTCAAATCTGAAATGCTAACCAGCATCGCAACACTCAGATCCTATCGAAATCTGAATCTCGCCCGCTAAACCCAAACGCTGTCGTTCCAACTAATCCAAACTACGTAGTTTAGCTACTCGTCACAGAAAACACGCTAGCTCACCTCTGAACGCCTGCGATACCAGATCTCATCACCACAACTGAGCGCGAACACCCAACACTGACCAAAACTCACGTCTGATCAGTTCCTGCGGAAAATCTCCAACTCTCAAGATCGGTTTCAAGGACTTATACGGACCCAATAACTAAGCCAAGCATACCAACTCAAAGCTGGCTCATCCCAGATCTTTTCAAACCAAATCTGATCTATATTATACCTGATTAATTACTCAATTAATCTTTCTAATTTTCGGGTCTCACATCAGCTCGTAAACAAAAGTCATTTCTGTGAAATCTGTTTCCTGACTATGGTTCCTCATTTCTTAGTTCGCTTGATCAGGCTCTTAAATACCATGATACTAGTTCGGTACAGCTTCCCAGTGCTTAACTGGTCCATAAAAATCATACGTTTTCGGTACAGCTCTTGTGAGGATTGAGAAATTCGAATTTGTGATTAATCAGTTTCGAAGGATTGATCATGTGATTTTGAGTTGTCGAATTTCTCTAAGTGTAAAGAAATCAGTCATTGCGAATCTAAAAATTCAACGCGAGTCAACGGTAGTGTAGCCTGCAGCTGGTAGAATTTGGTTCAGATAGTTACTGTAGCGTATGGGAAATACGCCGTCGTTTTGCTTTCCGTTCGCAGCGCTTGGAATGTTATCTGCTGGTAGCAAGTGTGCGTGTGAAGAGGTTGCTGCTGGCAGTAGTTGCTTTTAGCGCGAGAGTCAGCGAGAGAGCGACACGTGTTGGTCAACATTTTGGGCATTGACTTCTGTTGACAGCGTTGATCAATAGTTACATTGTGAGAGAGGTGTTGCGACTGGGTGACCAGCTGTTGATTTGAGGAACCAGTCGCTGATGAGAAGCGACGTCGTTTGGGTAAGTTGAAACGCGGCGTTTTGGCGTTGGGCCTGGTACCAGCCGTGAGGTATCTGTTGGCAGATATGATGACGTATCCTGTGCGACGTCGTTTTGCTTTGGTTAGCGGGAGCCTTCATACGTCGTCGTTTGATTGATTTTGCGCAACCTGTCGATGGTTATTTAGAGGAATCTGTTGTCAGCTGGTGTAGCGCTGCGACATCGTTTTATTTAGTTGCTATGATGTTGTTTTGGTATTATGTTGCGAATGGTTGTTGCAGCTGGTTTTGTTATAGAGGATGTGAATACCAGTCGTAAGATACCTGCTGTTACGATGTCTGCTGATTTTGGTGAGCAGCAGCTGGTGAATTGAGAGATATATATATAAGTGTTGATCGACACTTGGTATTATTCTGAACCCGATATTTCTTATCTCTATCTTCAACCCTCGTTAGTTACTGTTCACCGTGGTTTATTTTCCGCCGATTGTCACCGTTCTCCACCAATGATTTGAGCGATTTTGGTGCTCTAGAATCCCTGTGACTTGCTCTTTCTATTGTTACCCATTTGAAGCTGTAGAACGACCTTGGAGAAGATCGCGAAGCTGCTGATTTCTTCGTACAGTGGAACCCGATAGTTATTCCGCTAGTTCCAGCTATTGGGTAAGAAATTCCTACCGTTCTAAGCTAGTATTAGATGCTAGTACTTTGTTTAGAAGTAGAACCGGAGATTAGGTTCTTGATCGTAGGAATTCCTACTGAGAAGTTCTGATTCGAACTAGACATGAGTTGATTGTTGAGTTTCCTTAACGGATTTGAGGTTCTGGACAATTTCTGCCGTGGTTGAGGATATCAGGTGAAAGCTGGTTTGCATTGTTGGTATTGCCGTGCCTCTGAGGAATCTGTTGAGGTAGAATTCAGTTGTTGAAGGTACGATTGAGCGTGATTTAACAGCTTCGATCATAACCTGCGAGTATTGAGTCTTGAGTCTGGCTTATGTGAATCTATGAATTATGTGAACTGCCTGAATTACAGATTTGTATGTGCTGTTTACATATGTTATGAATGTAGAAATCAGATATGAATTTCTTAGCATTCATGAATACATCTTGAGCCAGATTGATTGATTGATGACCCGAGATTAGAGCCACGTTGTGACTGGCCAACTGATGTGTTGTGCCTAAATAGTCCAACGCTATCATCGGAGTGGTGACTGCCGGATTCGAGCGCCTACTACCGATCTGTGATGGGCTGACGGGCCCTGAATATCACGGACCGATGATTTTCATCGGATGACTTGCTGTGCATGGTATAGAGGCTCGACAGATTTGATTGCCAGTTGATTACTGGTCTTGATATCCGATTTCTCTTGACAGCCTCATGCATCTCATGACTTTAGATACTGCATGTTTATGAGTTACTGTTTATTTAGAGCTCTTCGTACTGAGGCTTGACCTCGTATTTGTTTTCCTGCTTTGTGTTGTTTGGGTCTGTGTTACTCATTTGCAGGATCTTCAGGAAACCAAGTTGGACAGAGTGGAGGTTCAGCTGGTCGATCCATTTTTTCTTGAGTCCCAGTTTATTTATGATATGTATTGAACCGGGGGATGCCCCGTGTTTTATTGTATTTGAGGATCTGTATTTGAATTGATTATTGTTGTTACCTGTTCGTTGGAGTTTGAGTTAACTCTTATTTTGATTATGAATATTTTGAAAGTATGTTTTGAGTTCAGGCCCATTTGATTTCAAAAAAAAAAAAATTTTTAAGCCCGATTTTACGCTTCCATGATTATGTGCTTAATTGTGATGTTATCTTGAGTCCCCGTGTTTTATTGTATTTGAGGATCTGTATTTGAATTGATTATTGTTGTTACCTGTTCGTTGGAGTTTGAGTTAACTCTTATTTTGATTATGAATATTTTGAAAGTATGTTTTGAGTTCAGGCCCATTTGATTTCAAAAAAAAAAAACTTTTTAAGCCCGATTTTACGCTTCCATGATTATGTGCTTAATTGTGATGTTATCTTGAGTAATTAGCACGGGGCCTGACATTTTTGGTATCAGAGCTTAAATTGGGATAAGGTCCATTTCCTTTGATCACACTCGAGTCTAGGCACAGAGTTTTGATTTGATTTTGATTGACTCTGTGACTTATGTGATCTTTTATCTGTCTATGTGATATATCTGCTGTGAGATCTTACCTCTAGATTTGTTTAGATGCCGCCGAGAATAGGAAGAGGTAGGACAACTAGGCGTAATGTGGAGGAGTCTAGGGCAGGTAGTGATGATGATGTTCACCAGGTTGAGGATGTTACTAGACAGATAGGCGAGATGGAGTTGGTCCTAGCTAGGTTTCAGCGAACGAACCCTCCGCCGTTTTCTGCAGCAGAGGGTGGTGCGATGGCTGAGGCTTGGTTAGCTTAGATGGAGGAGTTGTTTGACACTCTGGAGTATGCTCCCGAGAAGAGACTGAAGCTGGCGGTGTTGCAGCTAAGAGACAATGCACATCTTTGGTGGAGAGGTACTTCTCGTATCCTTCGTGATAGTGGGGCTGTGATCACCTGGGAGAGCTTCTGTGAGGCGTTTATACAGGAGTATACCCCGGATTCTTTTTATAACAGCTGGGAGCGGGAGTTCGATAATCTGAGGCAGGGAAGCATGCGAGTGGCTGAGTATGCTCGACAGTTTTCTGCACTTTTGGTTTATGTACCACACGTTGCCAACCAGGAGAGGACGAAGAGGAACAAGTTTCTGAAAGGCTTGAGGCCTGATTTGTACCGAATGGTTTTATCTGGGTCACTTGCGACCTATATTGATGCAATGAACCGAGCGGTGGATATTGAGGAGAGTTTGATGGAGGTTGAGGCTCCGATTCAGCCGACTACTGGACGCACCTATCATCCTATTCAGGATGCGTCGCAATCTTTCAATTCTCCTCAGAGGTCGCAGCAGCAACAGCAGTCGAATCACCAAAGGTTTCGCCCTCGAGGGAAACAGTTTAAGAAGAAGGCGGATTCGAGTTCCTCTGGTTCTGCGAGTTCTGATTCTGGCAGTGGTTCTGGCAACAGTTCTAGTGGCAAGTCTTGTGGACAGTGCGGAGGTAGGCATCTGACTTCGCAGTGTCGTGGAGTTCAGGGGTCCTGCCGTAACTACGGACAGCCAGGACACTTTGTGAGAGTGTGTCCTTTGTTGAGGGGTCAGACTTCGATTCCTTCACAGCAGGGTTCGTGTGAGACCTGGAATTGTTAATCACGTTTAATCGTTGGAATTGATCGGTTGTTTAGAGATTTGTGGTTTAGAATCTCTGCCTTGATGCTTAAGTTGTGTTTTCGGGTCGAATTCCCTCCTTAGAACAATTCTGGATGCTTTCGTGTTTTTGAGATTTTTGGGTAAAAGTTGGTTTTGCGAGCTAGCAGCTGGTCGGTGGCGAAAACCATTCGAAGCGTGTTTTTGTAACGCAAGGTATGAAACGCCGTCGTTTGCGTGAATTCTGGTTGCGCGTGTTGAAATCAGCAGATGCTTTAGCGTATTTTCGTTGAGGGCTAAAACGACTGCGTTTAGATTAGTTGGCGCGACGTCGTTTCGATGTTGCGTCTGGTACCAGCTGGTGGAATCGCGTGTGTGTATCTGCTGGTTGTTCAGCAGAATCAGATGTCAACGCGGGTCAACTTTCCTGTAGCGCAAAGAGGAAACGTCGTCGTTTTGTTGTTGCGACTGGATGTCCAGCTGCGAGAGATTTTCGCTACTGTAGTTTGTTTTGCGATTGTTGTAGCGTTATTTGGGGAATCAGTAGTTGGTTCCTTGCACCTGCTGGTTCGTTGGTACCTGCTGGTTTGGGAGATTGATGCGTCGACTGTTTTTGTCGGTGGATTTTGAGAGAAGAATTCAGCAGTTGTGGGAATTATATAAGGAAGACTTGATCTTCGAATTGTGATATCAGTTCCCATACTTAGAATATCGAGAAGCTCCTTCATCCTATACAACTTTTGGAGGCTGTGGTGGGCTAGTTGAGGAACGAGAAGTTGCTGCCAGTTCGTGAATTTTTGCAGTAGCAGGTAGAACTTCATTTCCTCGTGTTGAGATCTTGTTCCTAGTCCTGTTTTAAGCTCCTTGTGAAGTTGTGGTAGTAGAGAACGGTGTTGGTTGAGCGTAGCTCCCAGCCGTGAGTTTCTGTTAGATCCCTGAGTATTGTGCTTGTTGTTTAGCAGGCTTTTACCAGAGTCTTCGGGATCCCTTTCAGTGGTAATTGTTGCACAGGAAAGGTACGGATTGGGCTTGTTATAGCTTGGAAATCAGCTGAGATAATGTGTGAGATCTGGCGTGGTTATGTGTAATGACATTGAATGTTGTTTCGTGTATGTTGTGCAATGTTGTTGCCTGCTGTTAATTTGCATACAAGCATTTCTTTATGCATCCAGATCTCCGTTATTGCCGTACCTTGTAGTGCCTGGATGGTATGTGTTAAGGTGCAGATTTGTGGGCGGAGTGGGTAGCTCCCACACCTCACGTGGTTTCTCCCTGCTGATATGGTTGACCACCATGAGCGGAGTGAGTAGCTCTCACACCTTATGGGTTGGGCGACAGTAGGTTGAGTATGCATATGAGTGGAGTGAGTAGCTCTCACACCTCATATATGGCATCTGGTTGCGGCTGGTTGAGCAGCCTTTGGAATCTGTTGGCTCCCGGTGTTCGGTGGTAGCCTTGCTTTTCTGCTTTTCATTCGCATTTTATCTTATGCTGTTTCTTTAACTGTTATTGTTGCTCTTCGTACTGGAGTTTGACCCCATGTTCCTCCGGGGCTTGGTTTGTTTTGTTGCCTGTGTTGTTTTTCAGGTAATGTAGCTGGGCGTGGATTTAACCCAGCTGGTGGAGCCTCGGGAGGTGGATAGAGTATCCCAGACGCATATAGCATATATATATTGTATCAGTCCAGTCAGCCAGGGGGTTGCCCTGCGCTTGTGGATGTATCTGTTCATAGTCTGATACTTGTATCACGCTATATTTTTATTGTTGTAGTGATTTTGTAAACTGGGATACTATTTTGAGTATTGCGTTATTTTAAATTATATGTTTTAAACCGTCAGGCCTAAACGCGAAAATTTTACCCACTTTTTAATAAGCTTCCGCATGTTTTGTCTGTTGTGAGCACGAGGCCTGACATTTTTGGTATCAGAGCTTAAGCTGGGATAAGCTCAATTTCTTTGATCACACTTGAGTCTAGGCACAGTGTTGTGGGTTGCATGTGCTTGACTTATGTGATTACGTGCTGCATATCTCTATGTTATCTATGCTGTATCTGTTTTGTTTGCTTGATCCTGTTGAGTATTTTCGTAGATGCCGCCTAGACGTCGTGGTAGAGATAGGGGGCTGTTTCAGGAATCAGGCGGGCAGAACGAGGATCAGTCTAGTGCTCCTAGTCGTACTCGTGAGAGTAGCGAGGAGGGGGAAGCTGAGGCTCCACCGGCTCCGGTGGAGAGGATGGATGTAGTGATAGCTCGGTTTCAAAGGATGAATCCTACTGTCTTCAATGGCGATGAGTCGAGTGAGGATGCTGATTCGTGGCTCCATAACGTCATACATCTTTTTGATCTGGCTCAGTATGACGACGATCTCCGATTAAGGTTAGTAACCTTGTTGTTGAGGAAGGCCGCAGAGCGTTGGTGGCGAGGTGCGTCTAGTACCTTACTGGAGACTGGTGTTGGTATCACTTGGGACAGTTTCTGTGAGGTCTTCAGGCAGGAGTATGTCCCCGATTCGTATGTGGCTGCCCGTGAGCGGGAGTTTTTGAGTTTTTGGAGTAGGGCTCTATGACTGTGCGAGAGTATGCTCGCAAGTTTTCTGCATTGTTGGCTTATATTCCGCATGTTGCTGGCCGGGAGAGGGCCAAGAGTAC
This sequence comes from Dorcoceras hygrometricum, assembly GCA_001598015.1. Taxonomy (NCBI): domain Eukaryota; kingdom Viridiplantae; phylum Streptophyta; class Magnoliopsida; order Lamiales; family Gesneriaceae; genus Dorcoceras; species Dorcoceras hygrometricum. The sequence continues at coordinate 69,885 of KQ996737.1, read as the reverse complement.
CAGATTCGTGGAGGGCTTGAATGCAGAGTTTTAACAGAGTGTCTTGACAAGCAAGCCCAAGTCGTATGCTGAGGCCGTGGATACTGCTATCCACATTGAGGAGGGCATGAGGAGCCGTAGTGCACGCAGAGCGTAGGTAGCGCAGGCGGTGCAGGGTGGTAGACTCGTTGCACAGGGAAGTTCTCAGTCCGCGCATTATCCTCAGCAGCAGCAGCAGGTAGCTCAGCAGTCTGGCCGGCAGAGGTTTCGACCCCGCGGTCAGCAATTTAAGAAGAAGTCTGGTTCAGGGTCTTCCGGTTCAGGCAGCTCGAGTAGCAGCGGCTCTCTGGTGGACTTTTGTTGCTTTTGCGGTGGGAGGCATTCATCCACTCAGTGTGTTGGTGTGCAGGGTTCCTGCAACCTTTGTGGTCAGTACGGGCATTTTGCGAGAATGTGTCCGTCAGCTGGATCACAGCAGACCGCGGCGCAGCCTCAGGGTCGTGGGGGTCAGTCTAGGGGCCGTTCGCAGCAGTTTCAGCAGCCCCGTTTTGGTGAGACTCCGTTTAGGCCGTTTCAGCAGACTGGCCCTTCGCGTTTTGTGCAGTCGTCTCAGCCTTTCTTTACAGGACCCCAGCATGCTCAGGTTAACGCCTTCACGAGGGAGCAGGCCGAGGAGACACCGAGCCGGGTGATTGGAGGTACATGTTTTGTTTTTGACTTTCCTGCTCGTGTGTTGTTTGACACCGGTGCATCGTATTCGTTTATTTCTGATTTGTTTGTTGTTGAGCATGGTTTGTGTACCGTCCCTTTGCACGATGCTGTTTCTGTTTCTACCCCCGGTGGTGTGAACCTGTTCTCGCAAGAGATTTTGTTGGATGGTGTGTTGCGGTTTGGTTAGCATGCCTTGTTAGCGAATTTGATTCGTTTGATGCTTTGGGATTTCGATTGTATAGTTGGGATGGATGTGCTGTCCAACTATAGTGCCTCCGTGGATTAATTCCATGGGATTGTGCGCTTTAGGCCTTTGTCTGGCGAGAAGTGGGACTTCTACGGCCAGGACTCTAGATCGAGGATTCCGTTGGTTTCCATGATGGAAATGTTCAGTTTGTTGTCTCTGGGAAATGCAGGCTTTATGATCTACGGTTTGGATGCGTCTTCTTCTTCTAGTGTTCAGCTTAGTGACGTTTCCGTGGTGCGACACTTCCCCTACGTGTTTCCGGAGGAGATCCCTGGTTTTCCTCCGAGGCGGGAGATCGACTTCAGCATAGAGTTGGCGCCTGGCACAGCTCCGATTTCTCGTGCCCCGTATCGTCTAGCGCCTGCGGAGTTGAGGGAACTCAAGGTTCAGTTAGATTATTTGCTGGAGAAAGGTTTTATCCGACCTAGTATGTCGCCATGGGGAGCACCTATTTTGTTTGCGAAGAAGAAGGATGGCTCAATGTGGATGTGCATTGATTTTCGCCAATTTAATAAAGCCACTGTGAAGAATAAGTACCCGTTGCCGAGAATCGATGATCTGTTTGATCAGTTGCAAGGTTCTGCGGTGTATTCGAAGATCGATCTGCGATCTGGGTACCATCAGCTGCGAGTGAGAGATCAGGATGTTTCGAAGACTGCGTTTCTTACGAGGTACGGACATTTTGAGTTTTTGGTGATGCCGTTTGGGTTGACAAACGCGCCTGTAGTCTTCATGGAACTGATGAACCGAGTCTTCCGAGAGTTCATAGATCAGTTTGTGATTGTTTTTATAGACGACATCCTGGTGTACTCAAAGACTCCGAGGGAGCACAAGGAGCACTTGGAAATTTTTCTTCAGAGGTTGAGAGAACAGCAGTTGTATGCAAAGTTCTCCAAGTGCGAGTTCTGGTTGGAACGTGTAGTGTTTCTGGGTCATGTAATTTCAGCGGATGGAATTTCTGTGGATCCCAGTAAAGTGGATGCCGTGTTGAACTGGGAGCGACCGAGAAATGTGTCAGAGATTCGCAGTTTCTTAGGTCTGGCTGGCTATTATCGTCGTTTCATTGAGGGGTTCTCTTCTATAGCAAAGCCGATGACCCAATTGACCCAGAAGGAAAAACGGTTTTTTTGGACTGAGCAGTGTGAGAATGCTTTTCAACTGCTTAAGGAAAAATTGACTACTGCGCCTGTGTTGGCTTTGCCGTCCAGATCAGGTGGTTTTGTTGTTTGTTCTGACGCTTCGCTTAATGGATTGGGTTGTGTGTTGATGTAGAATGGAAGAGTCATTTCGTATGCCTCTCGGCAGTTGAAACCGAACGAGACTCGTTACCCAGTTCATGATTTGGAGTTAGCAGTGGTGGTCTTTGCGTTAAAGATCTGGCGTCACTACCTGTATGGCGAGCAGTTTGTGGTGTACTCCGACCACAAGAGTTTGCAGTATCTGTTTTCGCAGCCTGACTTGAACATGAGACAGCGCCGGTGGATGGAGCTGCTAAAGGACTTTGACTGTGAGATTAAATATCAGCCTGGGAAGTCGAACGTAGTGGCCGATGCTTTGAGCAGAAAGGCTAGTGAGATGTTTGCTTCGTTGTACATCTCCAAGGACCAAGAGCATCTTAACACTACGGGTTGGAGATTCTACCCGGCTGAGGATTGTGTGATGGTTTCATCTTTTCAAGTGGAACCGCAGATTATTTCTAGTATTCGAGCAGCTCAGAGGACCGATCCGTCTATCCACGAATTGAAGTTGAAAGTCAGGGCTGGCGAACTTGAGGACTATTTTGTTTCGTCCGATGGTTGTTTGCGTTTTCGGGGCAGGTTGGTTGTGCCCAATTTGATTGATTTGAAGGAGGAGATCCTTCGAGAAGCGCACTGTAGCAGACATAGTGTTCATCCTGGTGCACGGAAGATGTACCATGCTTTGAAGCCGCACTTTTGGTGGGCTGGCCTGAAGAGCGATGTTGCTGGTTTTGTCGCTCGTTGTTTGAATTGCCAGATGGTTAAGGCCGAAAGGATGAGACCCGGTGGTCTGTTGCAGAGTTTAGAGGTGCCCCAATGGAATTGGGAGCACATTGCGATGGATTTTGTGACGCATTTGCCTCGTTCCAGCCGAGGATGCGATGCTGTTTGGATAGTTGTAGACCGTTTGTCTAAGTCTGCACACTTCATTCCCTATGGGATGACCTTCTCGTTGAAGAATATGGCGAAGCTGTACGTTGATTTTTTTGTTAGATTGCACGGTGTTCCCGTTTCGATCGTGTACGACCAAGATCCGAGGTTTACTTCCAGGTTTTGGAAGAGTTTGCAAATAGCTATGGGAACTAGATTGGCGATGAGTACCGCGTATCATCCCCAGACAGATGGACAATCTGAGCGAACTATCTAGACGTTGGAGGATATGTTGCGTGTTGTTGTGTTGGATTTCGGAGGTAGCTGGCAAGTCGCGTTGTCTTTAGTCGAGTTTTCGTATCGCCAGTGTGTTGGGAAGAAGTGGGGGAGAAGCAGCTATCTGCCCCTGACTTTGTGCAGCAGATGAAAGATCACGTGGATCTTATCAGACAGCGGATGAAGGCTGCTCAGGATCGCCAAGCCAGTTATGCGAATAAGAGGCGTCGACCTCTTGAGTTTCAGGTTGGTGGTCGTGTTTTTCTCAAGGTTTCTCCGTTTCGTAGTGTGATGCGCTTTGGACGCAAGGGAAAGTTAGCCCCTCGTTATGTTGGTCCGTATGAGATTGTCGAGAGGATTGGCCCTTTAGCGTATCGGTTGTTGGTGCCGTCAGAGTTGTCTTCTCTTCACGATGTGTTTCATGTGTCGATGTTGAGGAAATATGAGCCAGATCCGTCTCATGTGCTTGGAACTGACGAGGTAGAGCTAGATCAGTCGTTGAGTTATCAAGAATACCCTTTGCAGATCCTTGGCAGAAAAGAGAAACAGCTGAGAAATAAGACCATTCCGTTGGTGATGGTACTGTGGAGCAAACATGGTAGGGAAGAAGCTACTTGGGAGCTGGAAGAAAAGATGCAGCGCGAGTGGCCGCATCTGTTTGAGTAGCTGTTGAGCTAGATTTTCCAGCAGCTTGTAGTTTTGCTGTATTTCTTTCCTTAGTTGTTGTAATTGTTTGCTCAGTTATCTTGAACTCTTGGCCTTGTGTTGGGCGAGTTCTTGGGTTGGTTTTTAGTTGCTGTCTTGGTTTCTGCTGATTGAGTTGTTTGTTCAGAATTGTTGTTTGATTTCGGGGACGAAATCCTTTTTAGTGGGGGAGAGTTGTGAGACCTGGAATTGTTAATCACGATTAATCGTTGGAATTGATCGGTTGTTTAGAGATTTGTGGTTTAGAATCTCTGCCTTGATGCTTAAGTTGTGTTTTCGGGTCGAATTCCCTCCTTAGAACAATTCTGGATGCTTTCGTGTTTTTGAGATTTTTGGGTAAAAGGATGTTTTGCGAGCTAGCAGCTGGTCGGTGGCGAAAACCAGTCAAAGCGTGTTTTTGTAACGCAAGGTATGAACGCCGTCGTTTGCGTGAAGTCCGGTTGCGCGTGTTGAAATCAGCAGATGCTTTAGCGTATTTTCGTTGAGGGCCAAAACGACTGCGTTTAGATTAGTTGGCGCGACGTCGTTTCGATGTTGCATCTGGTACCAGCTGGTGGAATCGCGTGTGTGTATCTGCTGGTTGTTTAGCAGAAGCAGATGTCAACGCGGGTCAACTTTCCTGTAGCGCAAAGTGGAAACGTCGTCGTTTTGTTGTTGCGACTGGATGTCCAGCTGCAAGAGATTTTCGCTACTGTAGTTTGCGCCTGGTGTTCCTGTATCTTGTGACTGGATATAATGACGTCAGTGGAGCGACGTCGTTTGAGTTAGTTGCAACGCTGCGTTTTGATGTTGCGACTGGTACCAGCAGAGAGAAGTGTTATGCGTTGTTGTGTTCTTGCGACTGGTTACCCAGCTGCTGGTAGTGAGGATTGCGTATCCTATGCGACGTCGTTTGAGTAAGTTGGCGCGACGCCGTTTTGAGAACCAGCCGTTGGTTTGTTTTGCGATTTTTGTAGCGTTATTTGGGGAATCAGCAGTTGATTCCTTGCACCTGCTGGTTCGTTGGTACCTACTGGTTTGTTGGTACATGCTGGTTCGTTGGTACCTGCTGGTTCGTTGGTACTTGTTGGTTTTAGTATACCTGCTGGTTTGGGAAATTGTTAGCGTCGACTGTTGTTCCTGCTGATTTCGTCGGTGGAAATGCGCTCCTGCTGGTAGCAGCAGTTGAGAATTTATAAATAGCAAGACTTGTTCTTCGTTGTGGATTATTAGTTCCCATACTTAGAAATATTTTCCCCGATAGTCGACCTCTGCTTCTCAAACCCTCGTTACTCTTCACCGTGAGTTATTCCGGTGGATTCCCATCGTTTCCGGTGGTTGTTTTGCTTGAGCGAGGTAGCGTTGGACTCCTCTCGAGAAGCTCCTTCATCCTATACAACTTTTGGAGGCTGTGGTGGGCTAGTTGAGGAACGAGAAGTTGCTGTGAGTTCGTGAATTTTGCAGTAGCTGGTAGAACTTCATTTCCTCTTGTTGAGATCTTGTTCCTAGCCCCATTTTAAGCTCCTTGTGAAGTTGTGGTAGTAGAGAACGGTGTTGGTTGAGCGTAGCTCGCAGCCGTGAGTTTCTGTTAGATCCCTGAGTATTGTGCTTGTTGTTTAGCAGGCTTTTACCAGAGTCTTCGGGATCCCTTTCAGTGGTAATTGTTGCGCAGGAAAGTTACGGATTGAGCTTGTTATAGCTTGGAAATCAGCTGAGATATGTGTGAGATCTGGCGTGGTTATGTGTAATGACATTGACTGTTGTTTCGTGTATGCTGTGCAATGTTGTTGCCTGCTGTTAATTTGCATACAAGCATTTCTTTATGCATCTAGATCTCCGTTATTGCCGTACCTTGTAGTGCCTAGATGGTATGTGTTAAGGTGCAGATTTGTGGGCGGAGTGGGTAGCTCCCACACCTCACGTGGTTTCTCCCTGCTGATATGGTTGACCACCATGAGCGGAGTGAGTAGATCTCACACCTTATGGGTTGGGCGACAGTAGGTTGAGTATGCATATGAGTGGAGTGAGTAGCTCTCACACCTCATAATATGGCAGCTGGTTGCGGCTGGTTGAGCAGCCTTTGGAATCTGTTGGCTTCCGGTGTTCAGTGGTAGCCTTGATTTCTTACATTTCATTCGCATTTTATCTTATGCTGTTTCTTTAGCTTTTATCTGTTGCTATCCGTACTGGGGTTTGACCCCATGTCCCTCTGGGCTTGGTTTGTTTCTTTGTTATGTTGTTTTCAGGAAACCCAGGTTCTACAGCTGGTCGTTGTTTTAAGCCAGCTGGTGGTGCCCCAGGAGGTGGCTAGCGTGTCCCAGTTGCATATAGCATACTTATATATATGTATCAGTTAGCCAGGGGGATGCCCTACGCTTTGTTGTTGTACCCATAGGGCAGTCTGATACATGTTTTGAATTATGTATGCTTTATGGTTGGTTGTTTTATGAATTGGGAAACTTATTTTAAGTATCGTTGTATTTTAAATTATATGTTTAAAACCGTCGGGCCTAAAAGCGAAAATTTTACCCACTTTTTGTTATCTTCCGCATGTGTTTATCTGTTGTGAGCACGAGGCCTGACATTTTTGGTATCAGAGCTTAAACTGGGATAAGCTCAATTCCTTTGATCACACTTGAGTCTAGGCACAGTGTTGCGTGTTGCATGTGCTTGACTTATA
>KQ996737.1:50491-62529 GCA_001598015.1 Dorcoceras hygrometricum | reverse complement strand
CAGCAGGGATCAGCTGGTGGTTCTTCTCAGAGACCGCAGTTTCCTGCCCCTACCCAGCGATCTGGATTCCAACCCCGTGAGCCTTCTAGGTTTGGAGCACCTTCGAGACCTTCATTCCAAATTCCGCAGCAGGTTTAGGCGAATGCTTTGATGAGAGAGCAGGCTGAGGAGGCGCCTGGTATGATGATCGTAGGTACATGCTCTATTTTCGATTATCCTGCGAGAGTTCTATTTGACACTGGTGCATCACACTCTTTTATTTCTGAGTTGTTTGTTTGTGAGTATGGGTTGAGTTCTTCCCCATTGTGTGATGTTGTTTCCGTGTCTACCCCTGCTGGTGTGAATCTGTGGTCCCGTGAAGTGGTGTTGGATCGTGTGCTTCGATTTGATGAGCACGTTTTGGTGTCCAATCTGATTGTTTTGGGAATAAGAGATTTTGATTACATCTTGGGGATGGATGTGTTGTCTAGCTATAAGGCTATTGTTGACTGTTTTCATGGTGTGGTGAGATTTCGCCCTGACTCGGGTGAGAAGTGGGAGTTCTACGGTGCTTATTCGCGCTCGAAGATTCCACTGGTGTCCGCCATGGAGATGTTTAGCCTGCTATCGTTGGATAATGCTGGATTTATGATTTACGCGCTGGAAGTTTCCCAAGAGCAGCGATTGGAATTGAGCAATATTCCGATCGTACGAGAGTTTTCCGACGTGTTTCCAGATGAGATTCCTGGATTCCCTCCCAGACGTGAGATCGATTTCAGCATTGAGTTGGTGCCCGGTACCGCCCCAATTTCTAGAGCTCCGTATCGGTTGGCGCCCGCAGAGTTGAAAGAGCTGAAGGATCAGTTGAGAGATCTCTTGGAGAAAGGCTTCATCAGATCGAGTATGTCGCCTTGGGGAGTTTCGATTCTTTTTGTAAAGAAGAAGGATGGGTCTATGAGGATGTGCGTGGATTTCCGACAGTTGAATAAGGCGACGGTGAAGAACAAGTATCCTTTGCCGAGGATTGATGACTTGTTCGATCAGTTGCAGGGATCGGTCGTTTACTCGAAGATTGATTTGTGGTCTGGTTATCACCAGTTGCGATTAGGGACACTGACGTGGCGAAGACAGCTTTCCGGACTCGATATGGGCATTATGAGTTTCTGGTCATGCCGTTTGGGTTGACGAATGCCCCAGCTGTTTTCATGGATTTGATGAATCGCATCTTTAGCGAGTACATCGATCGGTTCGTGATCGTCTTCATAGATGAAATCCTAGTGTACTCGAGGAGCATGAGAGAGCATAAGGAGCATCTCAGATTGGTGTTGCAGAGGTTGAGAGACTCGCAGTTGTATGCCAAGTTCAGCAAGTGTGAATTCTGGCTTGATCGGATTATCTTTTTGGGTCATGTGATCTCGACGCAAGGAATTTCGATGGATCTGAGTAAGGTCGAAACAGTTCTTAACTGGGAGAGATCCAAGTTAGCAGTGATGCATGATGTCTTTCATGTGTCAATATTGAGGAAATATGAGCTAGATCCGTCCCATGTGTTGAGAACCGACGAAGTTGAGCTTGATTCTGCTCTGAGTTATGTCGAATATCCAGTCCAGATTCTGGATAGGAAGGAGAAGCAGTTGAGGAATAAAGTAGTTCCGTTGGTGATGGTCCAATGGAGCAAGCATGGCAGAGAAGAAGCAACTTGGGAACCGAAAGAAAAGATGCAGCGTGAGTGGTCGCATCTGTTTGAATAGATTGTTGTTTTAGATTTCGGTTTCTGGGTGTGTTTTCCCTAGTTGTTGGTTGTTATTTGTCCAGTTATCTTGAGCTCTTGTAGTGTCAGATGAATTTCTGCTTTGTATTCGATGGTTGTGATGATTGATTGAATTTTGCTTGAGTTTGCCTTTGATTTCGAGGACGAAATCTCTTAAGGTGGGGAGAATGTGAGGATTGAGAAATTCGAATTTGTGATTAATCAGTTTCGAAGGATTGATCATGTGATTTTTAGTTGTCAAATTTCTCTAAGTGTAAAGAAATCAGTCATTGCGAATCAAAGAAGTCAACGCGAGTCAACGGTACTGTAGCTTGCAGCTGGTAGAATTTGATTCAGATAGTTACTGTAGCGTACGGGAAATACACCGTCGTTTTGCTTTCCAGTTGCAGCGCTTGGAATGTTATCTGCTGGTAGCAAGTGTGCGTGTGAAGAGGTTGCTGCTGGCAGTAGTTGCTTTAAGCACGAGAGTTAGCGAGAGAGCGACACGTGTTGGTCAACATTTTGGGCATTGACTTCTGTTGACAGCGTTGATCAGTAGTTACATTGTGAGAGAGGTGTTGCGACTGGGTGACCAGCTGTTGATTTGAGGAACTAGTCGCTGATGAGAAGCGACGTCGCTTGGGTAAGTTGAAACGCGGCGTTTTGGTGTTGCGCGTGGTACCAGCCGCGAGGTATCTGTTGGCAGATATGATGACGTATCCTGTGCGACGTCGTTTTGCTTTGGTTAGCGGGAGCCTTCATACGTCGTCGTTTGATTGATTTAGCGCAACCAGTCGATGGTTATTTAGAGTAATCTGTTGTCAGCTGGTGTAGCGCTACGACGTCGTTTTATTTAGTTGCTACAATGTCGTTTTGGTATTATGTTGCGAATGGTTGTTGCGGATGGTTTTGTTATAGAGGATGTGAATACCAGTCGTAAGATACCTGCTGTTACGATGTCTGTTGATTTTGGTGAGCAGCAGCTGGTGAATTGAGAGATATATATATAAGTGTTGATCGACACTTGGTATTATTCTGAACCCGATATTTCTTATCTCTATCTTCAACCCTCGTTAGCTACTGTTCACCGTGGTTTATTTTCCGCCGATTGTCACCGTTCTCCGCCAATGATTTGAGAGATTTTGGTGGCGCTGGACTCCCTGTGACTTTCTCTTTCGATTGTTAACCATTTGAAGCTGTAGAACGGCCTTGGAGAAGATCGTGAAGCTGCTGATTTCTTCGTACAGTGGAACCCGATAGTTATTCCGCTAGTTCCAGCTGTTGGGTAAGAAATTCCTACCGTTCTAAGCTTAGTATTATGAAGCTGCTGATTTCTTCGTACAGTGGAACCCGATAGTTATTCCGCTAGTTCCAGCTGTTGGGTAAGAAATTCCTACCGTTCTAAGCTTAGTATTAGATGCTAGTACTTTGTTTAGAACTAGAACCGGAGATTAGGTTCTTGATCGTAGGAATTCCTACTGAGAAGTTCTGATTCGAACTAGACATGAGTTGATTGTTGAGTTTCCTTAACGGATTTGAGGTTCTGGATAGTTTCTGCCGTGGTTGAGGATATCAGGTGAAAGCTGGTTTGCATTGTTGGTATTGACGTGCCTCTGAGGAATCTGTTGAGGTAGAATTCAGTTGTTGAAGGTACGATTGAGCGTGATTTAACAGCTTCGAGCATAACCTGCGAGTATTGAGTCTTGAGTCTGGCTTATGTGAATCTGTGAATTATGTGAACTGCCTGAATTACAGATTTGTATGTGCTGTTTACATATGTTATGCATGTAGAAATCAGATATGAATTTCTTGGCATTCATGCATACATCTTGAGCCAGATTGATTGATTGATGACCCGAGATTAGAGCCACGTTGTGACTGGCCAACTGATGTGTTGTGCCTAAATAGTCCAACGCTATCATCGGAGTGGTGACTGCTAGATTCGAGCGTCTACTACCGAGCTGTGATGGGCTGACGGGCCCTGAATATCACGGACCGGTGATTTTCACCGGATGACTTGCTGTGCGTGGTATAGAGGCTCGACATATTTGATTGCCAATTGATTACTGGTCTTGATATCCGATTTCTCTTGACAGCCTCATGCATCTCATGACTTTAGATACTGCAAGTTTATGAGTTGTTGTTTATTTAGAGCTCTTCGTACTGAGGCTTGACCACGTATTTGTTTTCTGCTTTGTGTTGTTTGGGTCTGTGTTACCCATTTGCAGGATCTTCAGGCAACCAAGTTGGACAGAGTGGAGGTTCAGCTGGTCGATCCCCTTTTTCTTGAGTCCCAGTTTATTTATGATATGTATTTAACCGGGAGATGCCCCGTGTTTTATTGTATTTGGGGATCTGTATTTGAATTGATTATTGTTATTACCTGTTCGTTGGAGTTTGAGTTAACTCTTATTTTTATTATGAATATTTTGAAAGTATGTTTTGAGTTCAGGCCCATTTGATTTCAAAAAAAAAAATTTTAAGCCCGATTTTACGCTTCAATGATTATGTGCTTAATTGTGCTATTATCTTGAGTAATTAGCACGGGTCCTGACAGCTCTCCAGTGCTTAACTGGTCCATACACGACATAAGTTTTCGGTACAGCTCCCCAGTGCTCAACTGGTCGATACACGACATAATCTTTCGGTACAACTCCCTAGTGCACTATTCCATACATGACATAAGTTTTGGCATGTCTCCTCGGAACGTCTCCAGACTCTCGTACCCATTAAATAACCACAACCAAGTCACATCTCTCAAAAACATTTTATCTCTAACTCAAATCTCTGTTCTCAAACTTTATCCTTAACCTCAAGCCTCAAAGTAAAATCTTTCTTTAAAGCTACCTAAAAAATGTAAATTTTCTTAAACTCAAAACTGCTCAACATCATAATATATTTTAAAATAAAACTTCAAATTTATTATTTTCTAATGACAGCAGGCTGCTCCTAGGACTCGAATTCAACCCAAACACGCATACCAGCTCATAGTGATCAACTCGGAAGGTAGACTCAGCTTACGAAATCTATACAGTCTACCCAAAACAGCTCGAGACTTTGATCCGAATCACGTACTAGAACCAGCTCAGAGCACTTGATCATCTTAGCGCACAGCAGTCCGCTCGTCCGCCCAGATCAGCTCGAGGCTTTGGATCAGATCGTGCTGGAAGCAGCTCAGAGCGTTCGAACTGGTTCGGGCACGCAGGCCAGCTCGGAACCTAGAACAGCTTAGGCACTCTCCTCTGCTCACGGGGGTCTAACAACTTACAGAAAGACGTGCAGCTTAGGGAGCCTACCCTACTTAGATTGGTCAAATCATCTTAGGCCGGTCAACTAGCTCAGGACAGTCAACCAGCTTAGCACGACGAACCAGCTCGGGCGGTAGAACAGCTTAGCACAGTAACAGGGGTAGCACAGTAAGCCAGCTCGGGGGACAAACCATCTTAGCATAGTAAATCGGCTCTGCACAGTGAACCAGATCGGGGAATTAATCCGGCTTAGGATGCTCGGACCGGCTTTGGATGGTCAAACCAGCTCATGGAAAAGTCAAACAGTTCGGGAATAGTCAAACGGTTGGGGAGAAGTCAAACAGCTTTGACTCAATAGAACAGCTTAGGCTCGGAGAAAACAGCTTAGGGCTCAATGAAGGAGAACAGGTTTCGACTCAAGCTTATATAAAATAGTTTACGAATATAGCTGAAGGATCAGTTTACAAAGGGAAAATAGATTACAGAAACAGTAGTCAAAGGTGAAATAGCTTACGAGTGTTGTAAACAGATTACAAAAGCAACAGCTTTCGGGGACTAAAACAGGCTACAAAATCAACGATGTTCGGGGGTTAAAACAAAATACAGAAGCACCAGCTTATGGGGTTTAAAGCAGATTACAAAAGCAACAGCTTTCGAGAATTAAAACATATTACAGAGACAACAGCTTAGGATACTCAGCTCTGAAAAGGAAAGTTACGGCTCTAGCAAAAAGGGAAAAATAGTTTATGAAACTTGAATCATAGATAACAGTTTTACAGAGACATAGATCACGAACCTCAGACCCTGCCCTGACCCAATTCATCCCTCGGCTCAGTCTCACAATCGCAGAATTTCAATTCTAACTCTAAGCAGCCTCGTCAAGGATTAAAATTAAACAATTTACGTCACATAAGGCTTTTTTCATAGTCTCAAAGTTCAGAAAATTTGAGGAGAAGTAGACAAAATTCAACACGCATGTAATATGTTTAACTAGTACAATCAAAGAAGAGCTTTGTACTTGCCTTGTACTTGCAGTACTTACGACAGGTTATGTAATGCCCAGAAACCCTAATTACGTGGAAATGAGTGCATGACTAGGGAAAAACTTAATTTTTTAGTCGTATGTGTCATTTTTTGTGATTTAGTGTTAATTTCATGTTTTATGATGTGCATGACATGTTTTAGCCTGTTTGAGTTCTGGACGCGAGGACGAGACTGGGGACGACCGAGGTGAAGATTTATTTGAATTTTTAAGCCTCATGTTTTAAGAGCTAAAATTTATATTTTTAAGCAGTATTTACGAAAAATGAGCTTTTATGACTTTTAGTTGAAGGGAACCCGTTTTTCGCCTATACGGGCTGTTTTAATGGACTTTCCTATATTTTAACATTGAGGAGGCTATATATTATGAAATTAATATTTTAAAGCCTATTAAGAGTTTTATTAAGCATTTTAAATTAGTGGAGGGTTAGGATTAGAAAACTCTATTTTCCTAATTAAAAACATAGGAGGGGTCATTTTGGACTCAATTCATTTTCTCCCTACCCCAATTTTTTCTAAAACCCTACCTCCTTCCCCTCCCTCTAGGTGCATCCTCCCATTGGTTCTCTAGGCTCCATCGAATTTTTGGTGTATTCAAGGTGGTTTATCCCGAACTCGCGTCCTCCGCTTCGGTAACTCGCAGTTCTTCATTTTTCTCCAATCAAGCCATGTAATATCTCTTTTTTGCGTCCTCCGCTTCGGTAACTCGCAGTTCTTCATTTTTCTCCAATCAAGCCATGTAATATCTCTTTTTTTCTCATCATTTATGCCATATACTACTTTTTAATGAATTATTGCATGAATTTTATGTGGATTCATTATATCTATGCAAAACGTTTTTGAGATCCATGCATGTTTCATCGTTTTCACTACGTGTTTGATTCGTTTCTCGTCTTGTATTGGCCATGGACGGTTCAAGGGGCTTGTTCTTTCTTCATGGTGGTCTTAGGAGGTTCATGGTGGTCCAAGGATAGGTGGGAAACGGCTAGATCGATCGGTCCAGCCAATAATGAGTGTGGCTCGATCGCACCCTACGTGCGACGCACACCCATGCGTGTTGCTTCTCGGCCGGACCCTGTAGCACATGGTTCGAGCCAGGGTTGATCCAGTAGGGCCGGCTGGACCGGGGGTGGTGTGAGACCTGAAAATGTAATAGAAGATTAATTGTTGGATTGATCGGTTTTTAAGGAATTCTGGTGGTTCAGATTTCTATTTGTAGGTTGGTTTGCATTTTTGGGTCAGATTTCACATTTAGAGCAATTCTGGAAGTTTTCGTATTTTTGAGTTTTGTCTAAGTGTTGGATTCAGTCGTTGTATTGCTACCAGCTGTTGCGAGAGAAGCAACAGCAACGCTGATGTGGATTTCAGACGTTGGTGTTTTAGTCGCAAGAATCAGCAGACAACGTTATAGAACCCTGAAGCGACGACGTTTTGGTGAATAGGAACCAGCTGGTGGTTTGTTAGTGCGTTTCTTAGTAGCGACCAGCCGTTGGGTGAAACTACGTCGTATTGGGATTTCAGCAGTTGGTGTGTTTCCTCTAGTAGCGATCAGCTGTTGGGTTATGCGACGCCGTTTGCATTTAGTTGAAACGCAGTGTTTGGGGTATCAGCTGGTGGTCTCGTTATACGTTTACTGTTGAGGAATCTGATGCGTTATTTTATCCAGTCGCTGGTTTTGGTTGATCAGCTGTTGACAGTAAGGATGACGTGTGCTATGCGACGTCGTTTGGTTAAGTTGATGCGACGCCGTTTTGTGTAGCATTGTTTGAGGATTCAGCTGTTGGTTTATTTTGCGATTACTGGTTGTGTTAACAGCAATGCCTGCTGGTTGGGTTCTCAGCGATGTTGACTGGTTTTGTCGGTGGAACTCGCTCTTGCTGCTGTCAGCTGGTGAGAAGTATATATATATGAGAATACTTGGTCTTCGACTAAGATATCAGATTCCATACTTAGCGAAATAATTCTCCCGATTGTTGTTCTTCGCTTCGGACCCTAGAAAACTGTTCACCGTAGCATTTCTCCGGCAATTCCCGTCGTTTCCGATCACCGTTTAGTACGTTTTAGGTAGCGTTGGACTCCTCTCGTGAATCTCTTTCATTGTATACCATTCTCGGAGGCTGTTGTTAGCTGGAAGTAAGATCGTGAAGTTGTTTACTTCGGCCGTGGGTTCTCTATTCAGGTAGCCTTTCGAACTAGCAAAAAGATCTTACCTTAGAGCTGTGTTATTGAGCTTCCTGTTGAGTAGAATGGTAGAGTAATTGCTGGTTGTAGTGTATAACTCCCAGCAGTAAGTTACTATGAATTACCGTGACCTTCTGTGTAGCTTTTGAGATCTGTGCGTTGTGTGTTTAGCAGGTTTCAACCAGATCTCTCGGGTCCCTTGTTGTGGTAATTGTGCTCAGAATTAAGGTACGGATTTGGAGCTTGTAAATCAGCAGGTTTATGGCTTGAGAGAATTGTTGTTGCTGATATCGTGAGATGGTTGTGTATGTTTGCTGTTGTGGTTGCTGTTTTGCATATGAGTTATGCTAGTTGTTGCATACACGCATTATCATCTCATTTCAGCTATTGAAGCCATTGCTTTGTTGTTGTTGCTCTGTTTCTTAACAGGATGCGAGGGCGAGCGGTGATTCCGCACTCTCATCTCCTTGCTGGGATTTGTTAGCCCCTATGCGCCGAGTGGTTAACTACCACAGTTCATAGGTTGGGCAACAACATGTCGAGCTGTTGATGCATCTGGTATTGGTGGGCGAGTAGGGGTGAGTGGGTAGCGCCCACATGTCCTACACTCACCGTGGCCACACATATCTATTGCAGATTCCGTTGAGCTGTGCATTGAGTTCTTTGGCTTCCTTCCTTGGTCGTAGCCTTAGGCTATTGTCCCTGGTCTCATGCATAGCATCTGCATTTTATTCTTGCTGTTTACTGCTGTTTTGTAGTTGCTCTTCGTACTGGGGTTTGACCCCATGTCCCTCTGGGGCTTGGTTGTTTTGTTGCATGTGTTGTTTTCAGGGAATCCAGGTTTTGCAGCTGGTCGTGGGTTTAATCCAGCTGGAAGTGCCCCAGGAGGTGGTTAGAGTGTCCCAGTTATGTATATTATTTATATGCACTGGTATCACCGTGGGTGGGATGTCCCGGGTGATGCTTAGTTTATTGTAGCTGGCTGATAGCCAGGGGATACCATTTTCTGTGCTGCCTTGTTGTTTGTTGTTTGTTGTAGCCTTTGTTTGGTTGGTTTTGTTAGATGGGATATCTATTTTGAGTATTGTCGTATTTTAAATTATATTTTTTTAAACCGTCAGGCCAAAAGCAAAACTTTTACCCGCTTTTTAGTAGCTTCCGCTTGTGTTTATGTGATTTTACTCTATTGTGAGCACGAGGCCTGACAGGTGGTCCAGTCGAGGGGCTCCGGCCATGGGCGGCCGGAGCTGGTCGGCTGAAGGGGAGATTAGCGACTGGTCGCGTGCGTTCATGAGTGTGTGCGTGAGCGGCTAGGGTTTCTCTTCTGCATGGGCCGGTTCGGTTGGGCCGGTGGGTCGGTTCAATTGGACCGAGTCGAGTCATTCGAGGGCAGAGTCATATATTTTAAGTTGGGCCCAAGTTATTTTATTTCTGGACCGGGTATTTTTATTTTAATGCTTTAAGTCCAATTTTAAGAATTTTGGGTCAAACATTTAAGGTCAAACTTTTAATTATTTTATGGACCTAATATTTTGTATTAAGTTTTTAAGTCAAATTTTTGGTCAATGGGACTTTTATTTAGTCAAAATTTAAATGCTTTATTTTATAGTAAAGGAGTGAGTATTTTATAAACTTTTAAAATTCAATTTTAAAGTTATGGGCTAAGTCATGTTTAGACCTAAGTTTAAATTTTAGGTTAAGTCTAGGATTTTGGGTTAGAATTAGTGGGCCGAACACCTGAACCAGTCCTTGATCGGAGTAAAAAATGTAGAAGCCTGTGAATATATATTTAATTATATATGTAGTATTTTATGTATGATAAGGTTTTAAATGAAGGACTTAAATATATATTAACGGGTTAAGCCTCTTAAATTGCATGTTTTTACGAAATGCACGCATCATGAATGTTTTATGAAATGTTAAGGCATGAAAGAAAAGAAAAATATTTTCGAGGGATTGAAGTGATGCGTGACAAGTTTACGATGGGAGCTAGTCGGGATATCGGACCCGAGGATCCCCTATTCATGTATTACGAGCTTATAGATCCATGTGATCACGACATGGTGAACTGGCGGCATGGAGGTGTGAGGGATCCCGAGGTAAGGTCGGGTGAACCGCATCGCCACGTACGTTGGTTCTTAGATTAATCAATCGCTTATGTTATGGCTCACACTTAATGGATACGACTCGCACGCCCTTTTACGTACGTTATGTTCATGCCTGAGTATGTTATGATATATGATCATGTACTATTACGAATAGTTTCAATGCTACAGTTTACGATCATTCATGACGCATGTCTTAAAGTTATTTTACTATACGTATGTGCTTTCGTGCGATTTTACTATATGTACCTTGTTACTATTCAGATAGAGCATGTTGGTCCTTTAGGCTCACTAGGTTTAAATGGTACAGGTGATGATCCTGTTGATTTTATGCCGACCGGCGGTGAGGACCTCTGAGCGCCTGTTGCAGTTGTACCCCGTGACCACTTCGACGTCATTATTCATGTTATGATACATTTTCAGATATTTTTATTTGTCTTGTTCAGTTTCCGAAAGTTTTACTTAATTTGATTTTAAACAGTATCCATAGAAAGAACAGGGAACAAGATCAAGAACAGAATGATATAAGATTGATTTTATAAAATTGAATTGAAAATCTTATAGAGATTGGATACAGGAATTGATCACAGATACAAGCTCAGAGTTTTTACAAAGTAATTTCGCTCTCTAAACTCGTTCTGTCCATCTTATGAAAATACAATGAATATATAGGAAAAACTTTGAAGTCTTCGACAAGCTTGGTAGATGGAAAGTCACCATCTACTTTTGCTTTATGTCTTGATCATCTTTTGCTTTTGCTTTAAGTCTTCATCAACTTTTTATAATGCGTCTTTTGAGAAAGTTGTCGTCTTTTTTGAAAGTGGGAACACCTTTTGATAGTGGGAATCTTTGAAAATGAGAACCATCTTTTGAGTCAGCAACTGTTGTCTTCTTTTGATAATGGGCACGTCTTTTGAAAAGCATTTAGCTTTGTCTTTGTCTGCCATGACAGCTTTGAGTGTGGTTGTTGAGACGTCTTCTTTGGAGCTGGCTTTGTCGGTTTTTGATCTTAACGTGCATGCCTTTTTGAAATGGATTTGAATAAGTGTCGGCCAATTTGAAAAGGAGGGCACGCGTTTCACCGAGAAACATCTGGCCTGTGAGATGATGGCACATGTTTCACCGAAAAACTTCTGGCCAAATTTTGAAAAAGGGAAAGGAAAAAAACAAGAATAATTTTTTTTTTTTTATATATCCTTATGATTTAAAAATCAAAAGGATCTTGAGAATTCGGTCCACCGAAAGGGTCGGAAGAGACCGGTTCTTTTGATTTTGTAGTATTTTATAAGAAAATCTTTTGAACCGGGTTTTTGAGAAAAATAATGAGTATGGTATTTTTGAGAGATCGGCTTAAGGGGGTTTTGAATCTTGAGGTGAGGGTTTTAAATTTGAAGGTTCTGGATAATGATTATTTCCTTGTAAGAATTCTCGGGTCAAAAAATCAGGAAGTAAATTATTTTCCCCTTTGATAAATTCAATTTCAAAATCGAATATTGAAAGGATGGCTTGCCATCTGGCAAAGATTTGTCGAGAAACAAGATTTTGTACATCTTTGAAAATAACGTCTTTGGCAGATTCGCAATCAACTCGTAAGAGAAAGGGTTTATTGAAAAGATCATCTTGGAATTTTGAAATACAAAGGACTATGGATAAAATTTCTTGTTTGATGGTTGAATATTTTTTTTGAGGTCCGAGCCATAAACCAGAATGAAATCTAACTAATTGTTCTTTGGA
>KQ996737.1:32982-49964 GCA_001598015.1 Dorcoceras hygrometricum | reverse complement strand
GACTCTGGAGCAGATCATAATGTTCTCAGAGAAGGCATAGTACCCTCAAAATATTACGAAAAAACAACGCAACAATTATATACTGCTAACTCCAAACCTTTAGATGTAAGATATAAATTGTCAAATGCTCATATTTGTAATAATAATTATTGCTTCAAAAATGTATTCACATTAGTCCATGACATATCTCTGGATATGATTCTCGGTACCCCATTTCTTACTCAAATATACCCATTCCAAGTCAATGATAAAGGGATATCTACTAAGATACATAGTCAAGATATCCTCTTCCCTTTCATCACTCCTGTTAAACAGAAAGAAGTCTTTCTGTTACAAAACTCCTCAATCTTCAAACAAATTAATATTATTCACAATAAAAAACAACATATTAATTCATTACAGGAAGAAATTTCTTATCTCAAAATCGATGAACAATTATTATTATCTCAAATTCAACAAAATATTAAAATTCTAGAAAAACAGATTACAAATGAAATCTGTCATGAGTTACCTCATGCCTTCTGGGATAGGAAACAACATATCGTTTCTCTTCCCTATGAAAAAGATTTTTTAAGAAAAAAATATTCCAACAAAGGCTAGACCTATTCAAATGAATCAGGAATTCTTAAAACACTGTCAAAATGAGATCAAAGATCTTTTATCCAAAAAACTCATCAGACCTTCAAAATCACCATGGAGTTGTTCAGCTTCTTATGTAGTCAAACAAGCTGAATTAGAACGTGGTGTTCCCCGTCTAGTAATTAATTACAAACCTTTAAACAAAGTACTTCAATGGATTCGATATCCTATTCCAAATAAAAGAGATCTTATCAATCGTTTACATTCCGCAAAAATATTTTCAAAATTTGATCTTAAATCTGGATTTTGGCAAATTCAAATTGCTGAATCCGATAGATATAAAACAGCTTTCACTGTCCCATTTGGTCATTACGAATGGAATGTAATGCCATTTGGTCTCAAAAATGCCCCTTCAGAATTTCAATGTATTATGAACGACATTTTCAATCCTTATTCATCTTTCAGTATTGTCTACATAGATGATATACTCATCTATTCTGACAATATAGATCAACATTTCAAACATCTCAAACATTTCCTCCAAATTATTAAACAAAATGGTCTTGTCTTATCTCAAAAGAAAATGAAGCTATTTCAAACTTCAATCCGATTTTTAGGTCATGATATATCCAAAGGTTTAATCAAACCCATTCATAGAGTTATCCAATTTGCTGAGAAATTTCCAGACCAAATAAAAGACAAAAATCAACTTCAAAGATTTTTAGGTTGTTTAAATTATATTGCTGAATTTTTCCCCAATATACGTCAAATCTGTCAACCCCTTTATGAAAGATTACAAAAGACTCCTCCTCCTTGGACAGATGTCCATACTCGTATTGTCAAAAGTATCAAAGAAAGAGTCCAAACCTTGCCCTGTTTAGGAATACCTAACCCAGTGGCTTTCTGTTCAATGTTCGGTTTAATAAATATTGAACCTCCTTCCATACGAAAGAAAAGGAAAGATAAAAGATTTCAATCTTATAATAAATCTTCACGATTTAAGACTCAAAAATATAAGACAAATAATAATAATTCAAATACATTAAAATGTTGGAACTGTAACAAATCAGGTCATACATCTAATAATTGTTTCCAAAAAACCAAGAAAATTCATAAGCAAACTAAAAAACATAATATTAATGAATTATTTGATGATATTCCTAGTGATTACAGTTCATCAAATAAAGATGATACTGAAACAGACAATGAACAAAAACCTTTAAAAGGCATATGCCACGTTTGCGTCATTTCAAATAATAGAGAAAGAAGTCTTTTCTCAATACATACTCCCAAACAACATAGGCAGTACCCTCAAAATATATTAGATAATCGTACAAAAATATTCATTATGTCAGTCGTTAATAATAGGTTAAAATTCATAGATTACTTAAGTCAGGTTCAAACAGGTCTTTGGCTCAGACCATATCATACATATTCACTTTTTCTTTTCCTTTTCAAAATATTTCTTTTACTTAAATATTCCAATAGTACTCAAATCATTCCTTTAAATACCCCGTTCATCAATGACAATTTTTCATATTACATTCTACATCTCCTTGAGATTGTTTCCTCTCTCCATCATCTTTTTATTGAAACCTCAGTTATCCTACAAATGGATCCTGCCAAACATAAGCCAAATGTTCAAACAGCTCGAGATTATGAAATGCCCAAAGCTTCCTCAAAAGAGTTAGTTCAACTTCATCCATCCACACCTACAAAATCACCTACTCAAAGACCCATGGGTCAATTTCCTCCCCTTACTTCAAATTATAATAGATACAGTCCACTTCAAAATCTCCCAGAACTACCTTACAAATCCGTTCCGGCTACCCCTTCAAAACAGATTCAAACTTCTCAAGCTCCTCAAAATAATGATGAGTTCAAATATATTACTAAACCGTGGACCGAAAACATCGGTTTCGCCCCTTTCACAGAAATTCCTCAAAGTGTCAAAAAATAGGACTACATCCGTCGTCGTTTTCCCTCTTCTCAATATTGGGAAACAGACAATCCTGAAAAAATTCAAAAGTTTTATGAATTCATCCTGGTGGATACCGACTCTGTTGAGATCTTCCACAAAATATGTTCAAAAGGAGACATCATTTTTTCCAAATGCATCATCAAACAGGTTGTCTCCAATACCCAGTGGGCTTGGAATGGGTATATTTGAGTAAGAAATGGGGTACCGAGAATCATATCCAGAGATATGTTACGGACTAATGTCAAAAAACAGGACTACATCCGTCGTCGTTTTCCCTCTTCTCAATATTGGGAAACAGACAATCCTGAAAAAATTCAAAAGTTTTATGAATTCATCCTGGTGGATACCGACTCTGTTGAGATCTTCCACAAAATATGTTCAAAAGGAGACATCATTTTTTCCAAATGCATCATCAAACAGGTTGTCTCCAATACCCAGTGGGATCCTCCTCTTCAAAAAATTACAACTCAATACTTCAAAAGGTGACGTCATCGCTGATCCATTTAAACGTGGACGTAATGACAAAGAACCTGTCAATACAGAAGACATTAATAAAATTTATCAACAAAATAATTATTCAAATCAAATACTTAAGACAATTGCTACGCAAGTAGATCATATTTCTAATAATCTTCCTCAACAAACAAAACCGTCAATATTTAATAATACAACAGCGAAGCCTTTATTTCAAACAAATGTTCTACCTCCTGGAAAGGAGATAGGTATACAACTTAATAATAATACTGATTCAATTCTTAACAAAATTTCAACAAAGCTATCAGAAATAGGTACATCTGGTAGTAAAATCAATTGTGTTGAAAACAATAATATTCAAAATATTGAAAATAATCCAGATACTGAGTCACAAACTTCAAATTCTAATGATTCCGGTTCAGAATCAGACCCAGAAGTCAATATTATTGACAATCCTTTTACAGATCAAGAAACTCAAATTAATAGAATAAACCATAGAAGCCAGTTCAATACTCGTAATTATTATCGACGTCCTACTCCAAGTTGATATAGGTTACGAAAAAAGAAATCAATTCAAAAGTACAAAATATGATGGCCAATCTATAATTGAATGGAATATAGATGGCAAATCAGAATACGAAATCCTTAATACTTTGCAAGAAATGGGTATGGCTCGAGCAGCCTACAAAATCAAAGGAAATAATGAAGAAACTTCAACAGCATTAATTATTCAAGGCTTTACAGGCCAATTAAGAAATTGGTGGGATAAATCCCTCACCCTCCAAGAAAAAGTAGCCATACTTAATCATGAAATTCATACTGAAGATGAAGATGGTAATATTACTGCTCAAAATGATTCAGGAGAAATCCTTATAGTTACAATTTCAATGTATTTCATAGGAAATCCCAGTGAAGAATTTCATTCTTCCAAAATAATCCTAACAAATCTCAAATGTCCGTCCTTAACTGACTATCGTTGGTATAAGGATGTTTTCCTAACTCATGTTCTTCGCCGAGAAGACTGTAACATGTCTTTTTGGAAGGAACGTTTCATATCGGGATTACCCCGACTCTTCGCAGAAAGAATATTTAAAAAATTAAAAACTACAATAGGATCAGAAGATATTCCTTTCGCAGACATGACTTTTGGTCAGTTGTTTGCATTTATCAAAAAAGAAGGATTATCTTTATGTTCAGAACTCAAATTACAAGCCAAATACAAATCTGATCGAACTACAACTCGTAAAGAGTTAGGTTCTTTCTGTTCAATGTTCGGTTTAATAAATATTGAACCTCCTTCCATACGAAAGAAAAGGAAAGATAAAAGATTTCAATCTTATAATAAATCTTCACGATTTAAGACTCAAAAATATAAGACAAATAATAATAATTCAAATACATTAAAATGTTGGAACTGTAACAAATCAGGTCATACATCTAATAATTGTTTCCAAAAAACCAAGAAAATTCATAAGCAAACTAAAAAACATAATATTAATGAATTATTTGATGATATTCCTAGTGATTATAGTTCATCAAATAAAGATGATACTGAAACAGAAAATGAACAAAAACCTTTAAAAGGCATATGCCACGTTTGCGTCATTTCAAATAATAGAGAAAGAAGTCTTTTCTCAATACCTACTCCCAAACAACATAGGCAGTACCCTCAAAATATATTAGATAATCGTACAAAAATATTCATTATGTCAGTCGTTAATAATAGGTTAAAATTCATAGATTATTTAAGTCAGGTTCAAACAGGTCTTTGGCTCAGACCATATCATACATATTCACTTTTTCTTTTCCTTTTCAAAATATTTCTTTTACTTAAATATTCCAATAGTACTCAAATCATTCCTTTAAATACCCCGTTCATCAATGACAATTTTTCATATTACATTCTACATCTCCTTGAGATTGTTTCCTCTCTCCATCATCTTTTTATTGAAACCTCAGTTATCCTACAAAAGGATCCTGCCAAACATAAGCCAAATGTTGAAACAGCTCGAGATTATGAAATGCCCAAAGCTTCCTCATCCCTTTATCATTGACTTGGAATGGGTATATTTGAGTAAGAAATGGGGTACCGAGAATCATATCCAGAGATATGTTACGGACTAATGTCAAAAAACAGGACTACATCCGTCGTCGTTTTCCCTCTTCTCAATATTGGGAAACAGACAATCCTGAAAAAATTCAAAAGTTTTATGAATTCATCCTGGTGGATACCGACTCTGTTGAGATCGTCCACAAAAGATGTTCAAAAGGAGACATCATTTTTTCCAAATGCATCATCAAACAGGTTATCTCCAATACCCAGTGGGATAACGTATTCAAAACCCGTTCATTTTCAGTCAATTTTCAACCTTCCTCTTTCAATTATATTGATTACAAAAATGCCTGGTTCAAAGCTTTTTACCTTCGTCCTTTTTTCCATTCATGGTTTTTCACTTTTCATACTGGATGTGATTCAAATTTCCCTACTTGGTTTTATGAGTGGTGGAAACAAATTGGATCAGATTCTTCAATTTTACCCAAAGAAATCAAAAAAGGTTTAGAGGTTTTCTGTGAATCCTCTTGCCTTAATAATTTTCAAAAACCCCTCAAATTTCATGTTGAGTTCAAAGTTCCATGGATTTTTGCATGGGATTTTGATTTTCAAAAACTTTACCCCGATCCAGTTCCTTTTTCACTGGTTCGAATTCATAAGACCAAATGGTGGGGCAAATACCAGACCCACCTCTGCAACGAACATGTGGTTCGCAACTTCATAGCCACAGGTCAAAAACCCAAATATTCTTCAAATGAGCAGAAACCTGAAACTCCTGCTCAACAAACAGCCCAAAGAAACAGAGACTTTCTTTGACCAATTCAAAAATGACCCAGATTTTCAAAATAAACTTTTCGAGTTTATGGCTTCCTGTTCTTCAAAGACTTCAAAATCAGAAGAATCGGTCTCTTCCGACCCTTTCGGTGGACCGAATGCTCAAGATCCTTTTGATTTTTAAATCATAAGGATATATAAAAAAAAAATTTATTCCTGTTTTTCCTTTCCCTTTTTCAAACTTTGGCCAGAAGTTTCTCGGTGAAACGTGTGCCATCATCTCACAGGCCAGATGTTTCTCGGTGAAACGCGTGCCATCCTTTTCAAATTGGCCGACACCATTATTCAAATCCTTTTCAAAAAGGCATGCACGTTAAGATCAAAAACCGACAAAGCCAGCTCCAAAGAAGTCGTCTCAACAACCGCACTCAAAGCTATCATGGCAGACAAAGACAAAGCTAAATGCTTTTCAAAAGACGTGCCCATTATCAAAAGAAGACAAAAGTTGCTGACTCAAAAGATGGTTCTCATTTTCAAAGATTCCCACTATCAAAAGGTGTTCCCACTTTCAAAAAAGACGACAACTTTCTCAAAAGACGCATTATCAAAAGTTGATGAAGACTTAAAGCAAAAGCAAAAGATGATCAAGACATAAAGCAAAAGTAGATGGTGACTTTCCATCTACCAAGCTTGTCGAAGACTTCAAAGTTTTTCCTATATATTCATTGTATTTTCATAAGATGGACAGAACGAGTTTAGAGAGCGAAATTACTTTGTAAAAACTCTGAGCTTGTATCTGTGATCAATTCCTGTATCCAATCTCTGTAAGATTTTCAATTCAATTTTATAAAATCAATCTTTATATCATTTTGTTCTTGTTTTCATATTCTGTTCTTGATCTTGTTCCCTGTTCTTTCTATTCCATATGTTTTACCCGATCCTTGTTCCTTTTTGGTATCAGAGCCATGACTTTAATGAAATTAAAGAGTATTCAACTAAGAGTTGTTAAGAACTTTCAATAGAAAACTGTTAGATCTGTGTCTAGGTTGTTGGTGATGCGTTGGTCAGCCGTTGAGATAGGTGGTCCCGGTGGTGGTCCCGTGTTAACAACACTGAACACATAGGTTTTAATAGAATTCTGTTAGAGTTCAAGATGGCTTTACGTTTTAGAAATCTAATGTCATTAGGATCTAGTTCTAGGTCCCAAAATGTAGTTCAAAGTAGTGAAACACATATGCCGATAGATTATTCAAACTGGACAATCCCTCAGGAACAAATAGAAAACATTTACAAAATAGGATTCACAGATTTCAAAGCTGCTTTTTCTGTCAAAAATCACGAAGAAACTTTAAGTATTCAAGAAGATAGTCAAAGTATAACCCTCCTTAGTAATTCAACAATACAAAAATATATTCAAAAGAAATATAGATATATTCATTTTGGTTTAGTTCAAATAGCTGTCAAACCTTTAGTTCATATTGGAGTTGATACTCCAGTATATCTCGCCTTGCGTGATAAACGACTAAAGAGATATCAAACGTCTCTTCTGTCGATGGTGCAAACCAATATCTGCAATGGCCCAATTTACTTTAATTGTTCTCCAAACTTTTCTGTGGATCTCACAGATCCAATGGTTTTAGATTCATTAATTTTAGATGTTCAAATTCAGGGAGATGAATTTCATCCCTGCAAAAACTTCGCAATTATGTACAGAGTCTATTTCAGACTTCTGTCATCTCAAATAAATCCAAAATTTAACAGACTGCCTGCTTCGAGAGAAGAGACAGTGTTGTTGCAAATTGATGCGGAAAGGCCTACGGTCTTTACGCCTAAAAGACTCAAATGGAATGAAATAACCATTCTAGAATAATTCATAATTAATACACCTCAAATTCCCAGAAACATAGAACGAAGAGATATTTCTCAAATTATAGAAGAAGAAGATGGCAAAATTACAATTAAATTTAATTCACAAATTAAAAATACTAAAATTCCTAATTTCCAAAGATCAACATCTGCACGACATTCATTTTCGTATGTCTCAAGAAATACTCAAAAATATGAATTTACAACACCTCTTCCTAAACCTCAATCAGAACAATCTTCGCCTCAAAATTATTCTCCTCCTATGTCTCCTTCAATTTCCAGTATGATCAATATGATCAATTCTGGAGAAGAATTCAAACCAGATTATGAATATCTAAATCAAGAAGCTGAAGATTCATATCATGATTCAAAACGTATATGGTACAAACAATTAGATAAAGATATCAAAATAAAAATTGTTAATTCTTGGATCATCAAAATGAAAACAATAAGATCAAATATTCCTTTTTATACTTTCCTAACAATATTCCTTTCGGCAGAAGGGATTAATGATTATCAAAACCATTCTGCTATTCAAGTTAATACTACTCTTCATAAAAAATGGACACTCAGTAATAATTAAATTGTTACTGCGGTTCACCAATATAATTGAAAGAGGAAGGTTGAAAATTGACTGAAAATGAACGGGTTTTGAATACGTTATCCCACTGGGTATTGGAGATAACCTGTTTGATGATGCATTTGGAAAAAATGATGTCTCCTTTTGAACATCTTTTGTGGACGATCTCAACAGAGTCGGTATCCACCAGGATGAATTCATAAAACTTTTGAATTTTTTCAGGATTGTCTGTTTCCCAATATTGAGAAGAGGGAAAACGACGACGGATGTAGTCCTGTTTTTTGACACTTTGAGGAATTTCTGTGAAAGGGGCGAAACCGATGTTTTCGGTCCACGGTTTAGTAATTGAACTCATCATTATTTTGAGGAGCTTGAGAAGTTTGAATCTGTTTTGAAGGGGTAGCCAGAACGGATTTGTAAGGTAGTTCTGGGAGATTTTGAAGTGGACTGTATCTATTATAATTTGAAGTATGGGGAGGAAATTGACCCATTGGTCTTTGAGTAAGTGATTTTGTAGGTGTGGATGAATGAAGTTGAACTAACTCTTTTGAGGAAGCTTTGGGCATTTCATAATCTCGAGCTGTTTGAACATTTGGCTTATGTTTGGCAGGATCCATTTGTAGGATAACTGAGGTTTCAATAAAAAGATGATGGAGAGAGGAAACAATCTCAAGGAGATGTAGAATGTAATATGAAAAATTGTCATTGATGAACGGGGTATTTAAAGGAATGATTTGAGTACTATTGAAATATTTAAGTAAAAGAAATATTTTGAAAAGGAAAAGAAAAAGTGAATATGTATGATATGGTCTGAGCCAAAGACCTGTTTGAACCTGACTTAAGTAATCTATGAATTTTAACCTATTATTAACTACTGACATAATGAATATTTTTGTACGATTATCTAATATATTTGGAGGGTACTGCCTATGTTGTTTGGGAGTAGGTATTGAGAAAAGACTTCTTTCTCTATTATTTGAAATGACGCAAACGTGGCATATGCCTTTTAAAGGTTTTTGTTCATTGTCTGTTTCAGTATCATCTTTATTTGATGAACTGTAATCACTAGGAATATCATCAAATAATTCATTAATATTATGTTTTTTAGTTTGCTTATGAATTTTCTTGGTTTTTTGGAAACAATTATTACATGTATGACCTGATTTGTTACAGTTCCAACATTTTAATGTATTTGAATTATAATTATTTGTTTTATATTTTTGAGTCTTAAATCGTGAAGATTTATTATAAGATTGAAATCTTTTATCTTTCCTTTTATTTCGTATGGAAGGAGGTTCAATATTTATTAAACCGAACATTGAACAGAAAGAACCTAACTCTTTACGAGTTGTAGTTCGATCAGATTTGTATTTGGCTTGTAATTTGAGTTCTGAACATAAATATATTTTTGTATTGTTGTATTACTAAGGAGGGTTATACTTTGACTATTTTCTTGAATACTTAAAGTTTCTTCGTGAGTTTTGACAGAAAAAGCAGTTTTGAAATCTGTGAATCCTATTTTGTAAATGTTTTCTATTTGTTCCTGAGGGATACCAAAAAGGAACAAGGATCGGGAAAAACATATGGAATAGAAAGAACAGGGAACAAGATCAAGAACAGAATATGAAAACAAGAACAGAATGATATAAAGATTGATTTTATAAAATTGAATTGAAAATCTTACAGAGATTGGATACAGGAATTGATCACAGATACAAGCTCAGAGTTTTTACAAAGTAATTTCTCTCTCTAAACTCGTTCTGTCCATCTTATGAAAATACAATGAATATATAGGAAAAACTTTGAAGTCTTCGACAAGCTTGGTAGATGGAAAGTCACCATCTACTTTTGCTTTATGTCTTGATCATCTTTTGCTTTTGCTTTAAGTCTTTATCAACTTTTGATAATGCGTCTTTTGAGAAAGTTGTCGTCTTTTTTGAAAGTGGGAACACCTTTTGATAGTGTTGAATCTTTGAAAATGAGAACCATCTTTTGAGTCAGCAACTGTTGTCTTCTTTTGATAATGGGCACGTCTTTTGAAAAGCATTTAGCTTTGTATTTGTCTGCCATGATAGCTTTGAGTGCGGTTGTTGAGACGTCTTCTTTGGAGCTGGCTTTGTCGGTTTTTGATCTTAACGTGCATGCCTTTTTGAAAAGGATTTGAATAATGGTGTCGGCCAATTTGAAAAGGAGGGCACGCGTTTCATCGAGAAACATCTGGCCTGTGAGATGATGGCACACGTTTCACCGAGAAACTTCTGGCCAAAGTTTGAAAAAGGGAAAGGAAAAACAGGAAAAAGTTTTTTTTTTTTTTGATATATCCTTATGATTTAAAAATCAAAAGGATCTTGAGCATTCGGTCCACCGAAAGGGTCGGAAGAGACCGATTCTTCTGATTTTGAAGTCTTTGAAGAACAGGAAGCCATAAATTCAAAAATTTTATTTTGAAAATCTGGGTCATTTTTGAATTGGTCAAAGAAAGTCTCTGTTTCTTTGGGCTGTTTGTTGAGCAGGAGTTTCAGGTTTCTGCACATTTGAAGAATATTTGGGTTTTTGACCTGTGGCTATGAAGTTGCGAACAACATGTTCGTTGCAGAGGTGGGTCTGGTATTTGCCCCACCATTTGGTCTTATGAATTCGAACCAGTGAAAAAGGAACTGGATCGGGGTAAAGTTTTTGAAAATCAAAATCCCATGCAAAAATCCATAGAACTTTGAACTCAGCATGAAATTTGAGGGGTTTTTGAAAATTATTAAGGCAAGAGGATTCACAGAAAAGGATTCTATACGCTGTTTGAGAATGCCACCATATCCTATGTTGGAGGCATCGGTTTCTACTATCATGAAAGCCACTGGGTTAGGTATTCCTAAACAGGGCAAGGTTTGAACGCTTTCTTTTATATTTTTGACAATACCAGTATGGACATCTGTCCAAGGAGGAGGAGTCTTTTGTAATCTTTCATAAAGGGGTTGACAGATTTGACGTATATTGGAGAAAAATTCAGCAATATAATTTAAACAACCTAAAAATCTTTGAAGTTGATTTTTGTCTTTTATTTGGTCTGGAAATTTCTCAGCAAATTGGATAACTCTATGAAGGTTTGATTAAACCTTTGGATATATCATGACCTAAAAAGCGGATTGAAGTTTGAAATAGCTTCATTTTCTTTTGAGATAAGACAAGACCATTTTGTTTAATAATTTGGAGGAAATGTTTGAGATGTTTGAAATGTTGATCTATATTGTCATAATAGATGAGTATATCATCTATGTAGACAATACTGAAAGCTGAATAAAGATTGAAAATGTCATTCATAATACATTGAAATTCTAAAGGGGCATTTTTGAGACCAAATGGCATTACATTCCATTCGTAATGATCAAATGGAACAGTGAAAGCTGTTTTATATCTATCGGATTCAGCAATTTGAATTTGCCAAAATCCAGATTTGAGATCAAATTTTGAAAATATTTTTGCGGAATGTAAACTATTGATAAGATCTCTTTTATTTGGAATAGGATATCGAATCCATTGAAGTACTTTGTTTAAAGGTTTGTAATTAATTACTAGACGGGGAACACCACGTTCTAATTCAGCTTGTTTGACTACATAAAAAGCTGAACAACTCCATGGTGATTTGGAAGGTCTAATGAGTTTTTTGGATAAAAGATCTTTGATCTCATTTTGACAGTGTTTTAAGAATTCATGATTCATTTGAATAGGTCTAGCCTTTGTTGGAATATTTTTTTCTAAAAAATCTTTTTCATAGGGAAGAGAAACGATATGTTGTTTCCTATCCCAGAAGGCATGAGGTAACTCATGACAGATTTCATTTGTAATCTGTTGTTCTAGAATTTTAATATTTTGTTGAATTTGAGGTAATAGTAATTGTTCATCGATTTTGAGATAAGAAATTTCTTCCTGTAATGAATTAATATGTTGTTTTTTATTGTGAATAATATTAATTTGTTTGAAGATTGAGGAGTTTTGTAACAGAAAGACTTCTTTTTGTTTAACAGGAGTGATGAAAGGGAAGAGGATATCTTGACTATGTAGCTTAATAGATATCCCTTTATCATTGACTTGGAATGGGTATATTTGAGTAAGAAATGGGGTACCGAGAATCATATCCAGAGATATGTCATGGACTAATGTGAATACATTTTTGAAGCAATAATTATTATTACAGATATGAGCATTTGATAATTTATACCTTACATCTAAAGGTTTTGAGTTTGCAGTATATAATTGTTGAGTTGTTTTTTCATAATATTTTGAAGGCACGATACCTTCTCTGAGAACATTATGATCTGCTCCAGAGTCGAGTAAGGCAATTAAAGTAATTTTGAAATCTTCAATTACTAATTGAATATGAACATACCATTTTTGAAAATTAATCTTTTGAATTGAATTAATGAAATTATTTGTTGAAGATTGATCTAAACTATGGGTCATTACGAATGGAATGTAATGCCATTTGGTCTCAAAAATGCCCCTTCAGAATTTCAATGTATTATGAACGACATTTTCAATCCTTATTCAGCTTTCAGTATTGTCTACATAGATGATATACTCATCTATTCTGACAATATAGATCAACATTTCAAACATCTCAAACATTTCCTCCAAATTATTAAACAAAATGGTCTTGTCTTATCTCAAAAGAAAATGAAGCTATTTCAAACTTAAATCCGCTTTTTAGGTCATGATATATCCAAAGGTTTAATCAAACCCATTCATAGAGTTATCCAATTTGCTGAGAAATTCCCAGACCAAATAAAAGACAAAAATCAACTTCAAAGATTTTTAGGTTGTTTAAATTATATTGCTGAATTTTTCCCCAATATACGTCAAATCTGTCAACCCCTTTATGAAAGATTACAAAAGACTCCTCCTCCTCGGACAGATGTCCATACTCGTATTGTCAAAAGTATCAAAGAAAGCGTCCAAACCTTGCCCTGTTTAGGAATACCTAACCCAGTGGCCTTCATGATAGTAGAAACCGATGCCTCCAACATAGGATATGGTGGCATTCTTAAACAGCGTATAGAATCCAAAGAACAATTAGTTAGATTTCATTCTGGTTTATGGCTCGGACCTCAAAAAAAATATTCAACCATCAAACAAGAAATTTTATCCATAGTCCTTTGTATTTCAAAATTCCAAGATGATCTTTTCAATAAACCCTTTCTCTTAAGAGTTGATTGCGAATCTGCCAAAGATGTTATTTTCAAAGATGTACAAAATCTTGTTTCTCGACAAATCTTTGCCAGATGGCAAGCCATCCTTTCAGTATTCGATTTTGAAATTGAATTTATCAAAGGGGAAAATAATTCACTTCCTGATTTTTTGACCCGAGAATTCTTACAAGGAAATAATCATTATCCAGAACCTTCAAATTTAAAACCCTCACCTCTAGATTCAAAACCTCCTTAAGCCAATCTCTCAAAAATACCATACTCATTATTTTTCTCAAAAACCCGGTTCAAAAGATTTTCTTATCAAAGACTGCAAAATCAAAAGAACCGGTCTCTTCCGACCCTTTCGGTGGACTGAATGCTCAAGATCCTTTTGATTTTTAAATCATAAGGATATATCAAAAAAAAATAAAAATTTATTCTTGTTTTTCCTTTCCCTTTTTCAAACTTTGGCCAGAAGTTTCTCGGTTAAACGTGTGCCATCATCTCACAGGCCAGATGTTTCTCGGTGAAACGCGTGCCATCCTTTTCAAATTGGCCGACACCATTATTCAAATCCTTTTCAAAAACGCATGCACGTTAAGATCAAAAACCGACAAAGCCAGCTCCAAAGAAGACGTCTCAACAACCGCACTCAAAGCTATCATGGCAGACAAAGACAAAGCTAAATGCTTTTCAAAAGACGTGCCATTATCAAAAGAAGACAACAGTTGCTGACTCAAAAGCTGGTTCTCATTTTCAAAGATTCCCACTATCAAAAGGTGTTCCCACTTTCAAAAAAGACGACAACTTTCTCAAAAGACGCATTATCAAAAGTTGATGAAGACTTAAAGCAAAAGCAAAAGATGATCAAGACATAAAGCAAAAGTAGATGGTGACTTTCCATCTACCAAGCTTGTCGAAGACTTCAAAGTTTTTCCTATATATTCATTGTATTTTCATAAGAATTTAAAACCCTCACCTCTAGATTCAAAACCTCCTTAAGCCAATCTCTCAAAAATACCATACTCATTATTTTTCTCAAAAACCCGGTTCAAAAGATTTTCTTATCAAAGACTGCAAAATCAAAAGAACCGGTCTCTTCCGACCCTTTCGGTGGACTGAATGCTCAAGATCCTTTTGATTTTTAAATCATAAGGATATATCAAAAAAAAATAAAAAATTTATTCTTGTTTTTCCCTTTTTTTTTTCAAACTTTGGCCAGAAGTTTCTCGGTTAAACGTGTGCCATCATCTCACAGGCCAGATGTTTCTCGGTGAAACGCGTCCTTTTCAATTCAAATTGGCCGACACCATTATTCAAATCCTTTTCAAAAAGGCATGCACGTTAAGATCAAAAACCGACAAAGCCAGCTCCAAAGAAGACGTCTCAACAACCGCACTCAAAGCTATCATGGCAGACAAAGACAAAGATAAATGCTTTTCAAAAGACGTGCCCATTATCAAAAGAAGACAACAGTTGCTGACTCAAAAGATGGTTCTCATTTTCAAAGATTCAACACTATCAAAAGGTGTTCCCACTTTCAAAAAAGACGACAACTTTCTCAAAAGACGCATTATCAAAAGTTGATAAAGACTTAAAGCAAAAGCAAAAGATGATCAACCATCATCTCACAGGCCAGATGTTTCTCGGTGAAACGCGTGCCATCCTTTTCAAATTGGCCGACACCATTATTCAAATCCTTTTCAAAAAGGCATGCACGTTAAGATCAAAAACCGACAAAGCCAGCTCCAAAGAAGACGTCTCAACAACCGCACTCAAAGCTATCATGGCAGACAAAGACAAAGCTAAATGCTTTTCAAAAGACGTGCCATTATCAAAAGAAGACAACAGTTGCTGACTCAAAAGCTGGTTCTCATTTTCAAAGATTCCCACTATCAAAAGGTGTTCCCACTTTCAAAAAAGACGACAACTTTCTCAAAAGACGCATTATCAAAAGTTGATGAAGACTTAAAGCAAAAGCAAAAGATGATCAATACATAAAGCAAAAGTAGATGATGACTTTCCATCTACCAAGCGTGTCGAAGACTTCAAAGTTTTTCCTATATATTCATTGTATTTTCATAAGATGGACAGAACGATTTTAGAGAGCGAAATTACTTTGTAAAAACTCTGAGCTTGTATCTGTGATCAATTCCTGTATCCAATCTCTGTAAGATTTTCAATTCGCTGATCCATTTAAACGTGGACGTAATGACAAAGAACCTGTCAATACAGAAGACATTAATAAAATTTATCAACAAAATAATTATTCAAATCAAATACTTAAGACAATTGCTACGCAAGTAGATCATATTTCTAATAATCTTCCTCAACAAACAAAACCGTCAATATTTAATAATACAACAGCGAAGCCTTTCTTTCAAACAAATGTTCTACCTCCTGGAAAGGAGATAGGTATACAACTTAATAATAATACTGATTCAATTCTTAACAAAATTTCAACAAAGCTATCAGAAATAGGTACATCTGGTAGTAAAATCAATTGTGTTGAAAACAATAATATTCAAAATATTGAAAATAATCCAGATACTGAGTCACAAACTTCAAATTCTAATGATTCCGGTTCAGAATCAGACCCAGAAGTCAATATTATTGACAATCCTTTTACAGATGAAGAAACTCAAATTAATAGAATCAAACCATAGAAGCCAGTTCAATACTCATAATTATTATCGACGGCCTACTCCAGTTGATATAGGTTACGAAGAAAGAAATCAATTCAAAAGTACAAAATATGATGGCCAATCTATAATTGAATGGAATATGAAGACTAGTATTAACTTGAATAGCAGAATGGTTTTGATAATCATTAATCCCTTCTGCCGAAAGGAATATTGTTAGGAAAGTATAAAAAGGAATATTTGATCTTATTGTTTTCATTTTGATGATCCAAGAATTAACAATTTTATTTTGATATCTTTATCTAATTGTTTGTACCATATACGTTTCAATTCTAAGATTTGAGCAACCAGTTTTACTAAAAGCTATAGCTGGTAGTAAGGGGCCAACTCTAACCTTATAACCCATATCCCACCCGTCAGATCCGATGCTGGGAGAGATGTCATAGTTCCCTCAACCCAGACAGAGGCCAACAGGGGCCTAACCCCATCAGGGACCCCACCCCCTCCCCAATGCACACATTGCACTCCAGGGGAATCGAACTCATGACCTGGCTCTGATACCAATTCTAAGATTAGAGCAACCAGTTTTACTAAAAGCTATAGCTGGTAGTAAGGGGCCAACTCTAACCTTATAACCCATATCCCACCCGTCACATCCGATGCTGGGAGAGATGGACAGAGGCCAACAGGGGCCTATATAACCCATATCCCACCCGTCACATCCGATGCTGGGAGAGATGTCATAGTTCCCTCAACCCAGACAGAGGCCAACAGGGGCCTAACCCCAAAAATGGACACTCAGTAATAATGAAATTGTTACTGCGGTTCATCCTCCTCTTCAAAAATTACAACT
>KQ996737.1:1388-12394 GCA_001598015.1 Dorcoceras hygrometricum | reverse complement strand
AAGGTTTGGTGTTTTACAAATTAAAATGATATGAAGGGAATTTTACTAAACTTTAGAAGTGTGTCATGCTTGATTTCACAAGTAGCTTGCCACTAATCCCTTTCATATAAAAACCTGTTTTCAAAGTAAGATTTTCATCATTTGCAAAGAAAAGTCTTAAAGTGTTCTTCAAAATAATTCCAGAAGAGTTCGTGCGTTGCTCAAGGGGAAGATTTCTGCAGGAATTAGTTGCTGTCGCAAAGCTTTGTTTAAGGCAAGTAAAAGTTGATCCTTTGCTACACCATTTGAAGCATATATTGTTGTTTTTATGGATCTGTTTTCCTGTATGTTTAAGATATGTTTAAAAGTTCATGTTTGAAATGATTTAGACATGAAAAGGAAAGAAAGATGGGTTCGAAAATTATGTTTTGATGTTTATGATGCTTCCAAAATGTTTTCCAGAAAGTTATGAATGTTTCAAAGAACTGAGGATTCGAGTTTATTCCCAGAATTTTATGAATGTTCTTCTTTCAGTTGTTGTAATATCAGAATTGGATAACTGTGTAATCGGTAGTTTCTGGTTGAATCATTATAAAGTATGGTTTGATGGGCAATGGCGGATGGCATAGTTGTTGTTTTGATGTTACAAATGTCGAGTTATGTTCCAGCAGCTGTATCTCCTTGTTAAGATTTAGCAGCTGTATTGTTATAATGTTTACGAATGTTCTTCCTTTTGCTGTAATGTCGATATTTGATGATTGTGTAATCGGTAGTTGCTACTTGAATCAGTATAAAGTCTGGTTTAATAGGCGACGGCTGGTAGCGTGATCATTGTTTCGATATTACAAGTGTTTTCGTAAATTCCAGCAGATGCACTGTTCATCAGCAGGTGCATCTTTCCTTGTTAAAATCAGCAGTTTCACTTCTTCGTTGAAATTCAGCAGTTGCACTTCTTTGTTGAAAATCAGCAGCTGCATTGTTATCGTAAAACCAGCAGCTGCATTTCTTTGTTAGAATTCAGCAGTTGCGTTGTTTTCATAAAATCAGCAGATGCACTGTTCACCAGCAGATGCATTCCATTGTAATAGTTCAGCAGTTGCTTTATTCGTTTCTAAGTACTGTTCATTTCAGCTGGTATTAGTCTTGCGACTGGTACTATTCATTTATATATATACGTGTTAGCGCTTTTTCTTGCAACTGGTTGATTAGCGTATTCCTTGCGACTGATCGATGCGCGTCGTTTCTTTAAATTATAAAACATCAGCAGGTAGTTTTGTCATCCTATTACAATAAATGAAATTGCTGTAGCAATCATTCAAATACGATTGTCTTAGTAAAAGATCTTGCAGCTGGTTTATGTGTATTCCAGCTGGTTCATTTTAGCGATATTTGCGAACAGCAGAGATCTGTTTTGTTTCATAAGTGCTGTTCCATTTTCTTACGACTGGTCCCTGCATTGCGACTGGTTTCTCTTCATTGTTACGATTTCAAGGTTCTAATTCGATACTCAGTAAAGTTTTAAAATGGGAAGCAAATGTTTAAAATGATGGAACCCGATGATTTACAGAAATGTCAAGGAATGTTTTATGAAAGGATGTTAATGGAACAAAGTTTATTTTAAGATTATGGCATAGATAGTTGACGGTCACGAAGGAGAAGGGTGAGCAGTTGTCTTGATGTCGACTGCCCTTTCATAATGAGCTATATGCTAAAACTGATATCGGGAGTCATTTTGATCAAAGTGCAACACGGACCATGAGGAGCTTATATGCCATAGTCTAAAGAAAAGGAAATGATGTTAGAGCTGGGCTATTATCCCCTGTCTCTAAGATTACGAACGAATTGTTTATGAAATGTTTATGTATGTACAGTGTCTGCCTGAGTTAAATGAAATTGTTATTACTCAGGTTTTACTTGCTGAGCCTTTAGGCTCACTAGCTTTTAAAATGGTGCAGGTGCGACAGCTGGAGAACGAACAGAGGGTGAAACTTGAAATACAGCTGCTGGCTGGTGTTGTGTTTATCCAAGGCCTACGTTTTCCGTGTCTCAGTTGTATCATTTTGATTCATATTGTACTGTATTAGATCAGTAGCAACGATTGTATATTTACATAGAATATTAGTTGTTGTAAATCGCAATAGCAATTATCAATGAAAAATGTTTTCCGCAAATTTCTGTAGTAGTTGGCGCGCAAATTAGGTACCTGCTGGTCTTTGAAATTGTCTTGTGTTTTGTTTCTTTTAAGTTATAAGAAATACAGCTTATAACAAATTACCTTTTAGCCTTCTTTTATTCGAAAATTTTTATTTACCCCATTCTCGTGGCCCCGTTGGGTTCGGGCGTCACACACCAAGTCAGCGCGCTTCCTACTTGTGAAGACCACTTTCACCTTGACGCAGTACGCAGAGCTTTACATTAGAGAGATTGTCAGGCTGCACGGCATATCAGTCTCTATTGTGTCGGACCGGGACACCAGGTTTACATCTACGTTTTTGAGGAGCTTGCACGCAACATTGGGGACTAAGTTATCTTTCAGTATACTTTTCACCCGTAGACAGATGGCCAGTCAAAGAGAGTCATCCAAATTCTGGAGGATTTGCTGAGAGCTTGTGTGATAGATTTCCAAGGTACATGGGATTCGAGATTGCCTTTGGTAGAATTCACGTACAATAATAGCTTTCAGGCATCGATGGGGATGGTTCCCTATGAGGCTTTGTACGGGAGAAGGTGTAGGTCTCCCGTGCACTGGGAAGAGGTTGGAGAGAGAGTTTTGACTGGGTCAGAGATGGTGCAGCAGACAGCGGATATTGTGACCCGGATACGAGATCGGATGAGGACAGCACAGAGTCGTCAGAAGAGTTATCCCGACCGTAGACGACGAGATCTGGAGTTAGCTGTAGGGGATCACGTATTCATGAGGATATCGTCCATGAAGGGCGTGATGCGTCTTGGCCAGAGAGGTAAGCTCAGTCCAAGTTTTATTGGGCTATTTGAGATTCTGGAGAGGGTTGGTACATTGGCGTATCGAGTAGCACTACCACCCAGTCTATCAACAGTGCATAACGTGTTCCACATCTCGATGATGCGGAAGTATGTTTCGAATCCATCGCAAGTGTTGGACTTTGAGCCGCTCCAGTTAGCACCAGATTTATCTTTCGAGGAGCGATCGGTTTAGTCTTGGCTCGAGAGGAGCGCAGGCTTAGAGCGCGGAGTATT
The DNA here is from genome assembly GCA_001598015.1 of Dorcoceras hygrometricum. Taxonomy (NCBI): domain Eukaryota; kingdom Viridiplantae; phylum Streptophyta; class Magnoliopsida; order Lamiales; family Gesneriaceae; genus Dorcoceras; species Dorcoceras hygrometricum. The sequence goes on along the minus strand of KQ996737.1, from coordinate 9,199 downwards.
CCGATGGTCAAGGTTCGGTGGCAGAATCACTCAAAGGATGAGGCTACCTGGGAGACTGGGGCCGATATGCGGACACGCTACCCAGAACTTTTCGGTACGTAACCTAATTTCGGAGACGAAATTTCTATAAGGGGCGGAGAGTTGCAACTCCCAGAAACCCTAATTACGTGGAAATGAGTGCATGACTAGGGGAACACTTAATTTTTGAGTAGTATGTGCCATTTTATGTGATTTAGTGTTAATTTCATGTTTTATGATGTGAATGTCATGTTTTTAGCCTCTTTGAGTTCCGGACATGTAACGCCCCAAAATCCATAGGACCACATTTATGCATTTTATAAATCATATGGGCCATTTTGGCAATTTTTTTATCATGTATCTGCTGAATTGCTTATTTCAGCAGGAAAGATTGCGCAGCAGCTGATTTCAGCAGGTAACTCCAAAGGGCAATGCACAAGTTGGTTTGAAATTCGATTGTAAAATGTTTTAAGGAGGTGAAATGATTTCTTTAAAAGAAGGTTTGGTGTTTTACAAATTAAAATCATATGAAGGGAATTTTACTAAATTTCGAAAGTGTGTCATGCTTGATTTCTCAAGTAGCTTGCCACTAATCCCTTTCATATAAATACTTGTTTTCAAAGTAAGACTTTTATCATTTGCAAAGAAAAGTTTTAAAGTGTTTATCAAAGAAATTCCCAGAAGAATTTGTGAGTTGCTCAACAGGAGGATTCTGCAGGAATTAGCTGTGGTTGCAAAGCTTTAAATCAAGGCACGTAAAAGCTGATCTTTTTCTACACCATTTGAAGCATATATTGTGTTTTAATGGATCTGCTTGCCTGTTTATTGTTGAAATGTTTATAGTTCATGTTTGAAATGATTTAAACATGAAAAGGAAAGAAAGGTGGGTTCGAAAAATGAGGTTTTGATGTTCAAAATGCTTCCAGTATGATTTTTAGAAAGGTTATGAAGTTTAAAAGATACTGAGGATTGGAATTCAATTTCCAGAAATGTTATGAATGTTCTCGAAATAGCTGTAATATTAGAATTTGATAACTGTCTTTAGTAATATCAGCAGTTGTTTTCCTTTGATTAGGAATCAGCAGCTGCATTGTGATCTTAAATTCAGCAGTTGCTTTAGAAGTACTGTTCATTTCAACTGGTACTATTCATTCATATAATCGTGTTAGCACTTTCCTTGCGACTGAATTATGTGCTAACGACGTCGTTCCATTTAGTAATACAAATATCAGCAGGTAGTTTGTATTTCATCTGCTGATTGTTCTAACGATATCGTTTCACTTTATACAAAGATCAGCAGATAGTATTGACTTCGTCTGCTGATCACCCCCAACGACACCGTTTTATTTAAATCTGCAGGTAGTTTTGTGTTCGTCTGCTGATTTCCCCAACGACATCGTTTCATTTTATATATTTTATTCTTGCGACTGGTACTGTTCACCAGCAGATACTTTTCACTTTATTTCAGTAGGTATTAGTCTTGCGACTGGTACTATTCATTTCGACTGGTTTTCTTTCAATCGGTTCCAGTTTAACGATATGTTTCCATAATTGAATTCAATACTCAGTAAAGTTTTAAAATGGGAAGCAAATGTTTTTTTAAATAATGGAACCCGATGTTTTACAGAAATGTTTAAAGAAAGATTGTTAAGGAACGAAAGATGTTTTAGATTATGGCATAGACAGTTAAGGTCACCAAGGAGAAGGGTGAGCAGTTGTCAAGATGTCAATTGCCCTTTCATATGAGCTATATGCTAAACTGATATCGGGAGTCATTTTGATCAAAGTGCAACACGGACCAAATAGAACTTATATGCCATGATCAACTGAAAATGGAATTGAAAGAAATGAGAAACTGGGCCATCTTCCCCTGTTTCTGCCATTGAAATGTTTATGAAATGATACTGTATTTGAAGTTCCTTAACATATGCATTGTATAGATGTCTGCCTGCTTTTATTGAAATTGTTACTACTCAGATTTTACTTGCTGAGCCTTTAGGCTCACTAGCTTTTAAAATGGTGCAGGTACGACAGCTGAAGGAGGAACAGCAGGTGGAACTTGAATCAGCAGATGGGTGGCGTTGTGTTTATCCAAGGCCTACGTTTTCTGTGTCATAGTTATATCGTTTTGGTTAGGATATGCTGTATTAAATCAGTAGCAATGGTTGTATATTTATCTCAAATAACAGCTGTTGTAATCCGCAATTTGCAAAGTTATATGAAATACCCTGTTTTCCGCATATGTTTTAGCAGTAGCGCGCAAAGTTGAGTATCTGCTGATCTTCGAATTGGTCTTGAGTTTCTTTTCCTTTGAGTTATAAGAGATGCAGCTTATAACAAATTATCTTTTAGTCCTTCTTTTATTCGAAAATTTTGTTTACCCCATTTCTCGTGGCCCCGTTGGGTTTGGGTGTCACATACCTCTAAACTCAAAATTTCGAAAATCTCCAGAATTTCTCTAAGGAGGAAATCGACCCGTAAACAAAATCAAACATACAAACAGAGATCTGAATCCCCAAAAATCATCTAAATTCGATAACTTCCACAATTGATCTCAATTACAAAACCAGGTCTCACAGAAAAGGCAAAATAGTAGAACTCGAAGAGGTTCGAGAACCAACTGAAGTACCAAGTGAACCTCCCGCACCTCAAGAGCCGGTACCAGAAATGGTCGCACCTAGGAGATCCGAAAGGGTTCCTAGGGCTCCTGAAAGATATGGTTTCCTCCTTGAAGATGATCAGGGTGATCAAGTTATTGTATGTGATCCAAGAACCTTTAAGGAGGCAATTTTCGATGCTGATTCTAGTTTATGGCTTGAAGCAATGCAGTCTGAGATTGACTCAATGCATGTGAACCAAGTTTGGACTCTTGTTAATCCTCCCGAAGGAATTGTTCCTATTGGATGTAAATGGATATACAAGAGGAAACTTGGGCCTGATGGTAAGGTATTGACCTACAAGGTGCGACTGGTCGCGAAAGGTTACACTTAAAGGCAATGTGTTGACTATGATGAAACCTTTTCACCAGTCGCAATGTTCAAGTCAATTAGAATCTTACTTTCCATAGCAGCATGGTACGACTATGAGATATGGCAAATGGATGTGAAAAACTGCATTCCATAATGGAAACATTAAGGAAGAGATCTATATGACGCAGCCTGAGGGTTTCACATCTGTAGGAAGTGAGCATAAAGTATGCAAACTTCAGAGATCGATCTACGGTCTCAAACAAGCATCGAGGAGTTGGAACCTGAGATTCGATGAAACAATTAAAGAATTTGGTTTCATCAAGAATCCCGAGGAGCCATGTGTATATAAAAAGGTAGTTAAAAGCACTGTGACAATCCTTGTACTTTATGTTGATGACATTCTACTCATTGGGAATGATGTAGGAATGCTGCAGTCAACTGAAGTATGGTTGTCTAGTAGATTCTCAATGAAGGACATGGGTCATCCTATATTCTTGGAATACAGATCTATCGGGATAGATCGAAAAGGATGCTCGGACTCACCCAAGATACCTACATCTATACCATACTTAAGCGGTTCTTTATGAAAGAGTCCAAGAGAGGACACCTATCTATGTGCCACGGGGTCACTCTATCTAAGTCTATGTGTACGAAGACTGATGAGGAGATAGAGAGTATGACACATGTGCCATATGCCTCGGCAATAGGTAGTATTATGTATGGCATGATCTAAACTAGACCGGATGTCGCATATGCTCTGAGTGTCACGAGCCGCTACCAGGCCAACCCCGGCCAATTGCATTGGAAGGCTGTGAAGGATATTCTTAAGTACTTACGAAGGACTAAGAATATGTTCATGGTCTATGGGGGTGGTAAACTGAAATTGGAAGGCTATACTGATTCTAACTTCCAATGTGACGTGGATGATTTGAAGTCAATCTCTGGATTTGTATTCATGCTCAATGGTGGTGCTGTCTCTTGGAAGAGTTCCAAGCAAGACACCATCGCAGATTCAACCACTGAGGCTGAGTACATTGCAGAATCAGCTGCTGCTAAGGAGGCGGTTTGGATAAGGGATTTCGTCCAAGAGTTGGGCGTCATTCCTGATGGAGTTGGTCCAGTCCCGATGTACTGCGACAACACGGGTGCCATTGCGCAAGCAAAGGAGCCTAGGTCTCACCAAAGATCCAAACATATACTGAGGAAATACCACATAATTTGGGATATTGTGGCTAGAGGTGACATAACAGTTGATAGAGTCGCCTCTGCGGACAACATTGCTGATCCACTTACAAAGCCCTTGCCAGGACCGTTGTTCGAAAAACATTGCGAAACAATGGGACTGCGTCTGATGAGTAGTTGGCTATAGGGCAAGTGGGAGATTGTTAGAGTAGATGCCCAACTAGCCAACTTGTGGCGTGTGGGTTTTATTGACTCTTGTACATGACACTCTTTATTTATGAAATTCGCATTTATTTATGGCATTATTTATCTTCATTATGATTATAATGTTAACAATTGTGTTGGATAAAGACCTAGAATGCACCATAGTGTATGTTAGATGTGATAGTGGATATGATGGCTATCATGAAACACATCTAATAGTCACTGTGTATTCTGAATTCGTTCCTAGTCGATTGGGCCGTCAAAATGAGGATAAGGCCGCCCGAGCTTGAGACTAGCATCTGCGATGTGAAGTACCATCTTTCATTGGTAGGGAACATTGTGATGTTCTGAGCATGCAGATGGATAGTGACCTTGTGATCTATCGAACTACCTTCGTTCGGACTTTCCAAGTGGTTACCATTTGTCGAGTGGATAAGTCCGAGGTATTGGTTGTATTGATTAGTCACTACTCAAAACGTCATTGAGACTCTACATGATAGGCGCCTCACTTTGACCCGTTTGCCGACTCATTTGGGGTCATTAGGCGGCGGGATTGGGTGAGGTCCCGATGCATGTAGGAGTCGATGCTTCGTTGTCGAGGATTCACCGCTCGCTTTCATGCATGGATATCCTATGCTATCTGAGGAGACAATAGTGTATGAATCTCTGGCCAGAGTACTGGATGTGTTTTAGGTAAATGGGTTTGCCTAGTAACACTCGTGATGTCACTATTCGTTCTCCAAGATGTATGCATAGTCATCGAATCTTTAGCGACTCTCGATTTATCAATGGTCGTTGATCTGATCAGGATATATGTGTTGAAAGGACCGTACTGTACGCTAACCACGACCAACTGGTTCTTGCAGGCACTATCAATGATACCTAGGGGATCATGGGGCGATGTTGCTAGGAGCTTTACCATGATCCGATGGGCAAGTCCGAAATTGTGATTTCGGAGTCACAATGGTTGTGGGCCCACGGCTAGCTGTATCCCTGAACCATTGAAGGTCACACAAGTACTGGATTCATGATTCCTACACAGAAACTGAGCTCAATGTGTTGAGAATAGGACGAGGATTTTTGGGAGTGCGACATCCTAAAAGTCAACAAGGGTCAAATTGCGATTTCCTGAAGTTGAGGGGTTAAACTGCTATTTTGGGCTAGATAATCTGAAAAATTGTTTTTCACATCATAACATTCAGTTTTGGAAACTGATTCGATCGGTCCGATCTGATCTTCGATCGGAGTTATGATGAAACCGCAGTGATTTAAATGAACCGAATGTTCATATGGACCTTGGCCTGACCCAAGTCCAATGGGCCGGTTCAAGCCCATCATAGGTCTATATTTTGAAATGACTTAGGGCTTTAATCAAAACACTAGAAGACAACCCTAGACCTAAAATCGGCCGCCCCTCCTCTCCCAAACCTCACGCCGCCGCTGGCCACCTCCAAGTGCCGCCGCCGCCGCCACACCGCCGCCCGCCGCCGGTGACTTCGTGATCGGACTTGTTTTGATCAGCGTGACGAGGAGAATCCGTTCGTGCTAAAATCCGTCAGATCTTCTAGTGCAGACTGACGTAGGAATCGCGTTTCCGGTCGTGGACCTGATTAGACGATCTACCGCCGCCTACATTTCAAGAGCCAGAATTCTCTGTGAATCTGGTTGGAGCCAGGTGTTGGGGGTCCGGATCCGCCCCCCGGCGAGGTAGCGGAAGAACATAGAAATATAACCGGGAGACGATCAATACGAATACAGACAATACAAATATCGTCATTCATAGGGCGTTCAAAAACGAATACCTTGCTGGCACTTGTGCCTGGCTCCAACCGGAATTACAAGAACCCGGCTCTTCTCGGTAGATTGCGGTAGATAATCACCAATCCGGTCCACGACCAGAACCGAGACTCCTTCGTCAGGCTGCACTAGAAGCACTGATGAATTCTGCACGAACGGATTCTCCTCGTTGAATCGGCCGGAACGGATTCCGGCGACTCGAGACGGCGGCGGCGGTGGCGGCGCAAGGCGGCGGAGGCGGCGGCGTGTGTAGAGAGGAGGGGAGGCGGCTATCAACAAGAACTTAGGGTTAGGGTTGTAGAGTTATGTCTTTCAATTAAGTCTCTTAATCATATTTAAGTAGATTAAGTGTTGGACTTGGACCGGCCCAACGAGCCCGGGTCCAACAATGAACATTCAGTTCATCTCCAACACCGAGACTTCATCGTAACTCCGATCGCCGATCAGATCGGACAGATCGACTCAGTTTCCGAAACTGAATGATATGATCTGAAAAACCATTTTTTAGAACCCCATTGCAAAAAGACCGTTTTGCCCCTCAACAGCGGGAAACCCCGGTTTGACCCCTGTTGACTTTTAGGAAGTCGCACTTCCCGAAATCCTCTTCTCGTGCTCAACACATTGAGCTGAGTATCCGTGCGGGAATGTCAAATCTAGTACTTGTGTGACCCTCAATGGTTCAGGGATACAGCTAGCCGTGGGCCCACAACCATTGTGGCTTCGGAATCACAATCCCGGACCTGCCCAACGGATCATGGTAAAGCGTCTAGCAACATCGCCCCACGATCCCCTAGGTATCACTGATAGTGCCTGCAAGAACCAGTCGGTCGTGGTTAGCGTACAGTACGTTCCTTTCAATCCATATATCCCGATCAGATCAACGACCATTGGTAAATCGAGAGTCGCTATAGATCCGATAGCTATGCATACATCTTGGAGATCGAATAGTGACATCGCGAGTGTAACTAGGTAAACACATTTACCTAAAACACTTCTAGTACTCTGTCCAGAGATTTATACACTATTATCACCTCAGATAGCATAGGATATCCACGCATGTCTGCAAGCGGTGAATCCTCGACAACGATGCATCGACTCCTACATGCATCGGGGTCTCACCCAATCCCGACGCCTTGTGATCCCAAGTGAGTCGGCAAACGGGTCAAAGTGAGACGCCTATCATGTAGAGTCTCAATGACGTTTCGAGTCGTGAGGACTAATCAGTACAACCAATACCTCGGACTTATCCACTCGACAAATGGTAACCACTTGGAAAGTCTGAATGAGGGTAGTTCGATAGATCACCAGGTCACTATCTATCTGCATGCTCATAACATCACAATGTTCCCTACCAATGAAACATGGTACTTCGCATCGCAGATACTAGTCTCGAACTCGGGCGGCCTTATCCTCATTTTGACGGCCCAACCGACTAGGAACATGTTCAGAATACACAGCGACTATTAGATGTGTTTCATGATAGCCGTCATACCCACTATCACATCTAACATACGCTTTAGTGCATTCTAGGTCTTTACTCAACACAATTGTAAATCATTACACACATAATGAAAGTAAAGAACGCCATATAAGTAAATGCGAATATCATATATAAAGACTGTTTCATACAAGAGTCTATAA
>KQ996679.1:3661-13676 GCA_001598015.1 Dorcoceras hygrometricum | reverse complement strand
GGGGCTGGTGTAGAGTCTAGGAGTTCTAGCAGCTGCTGGCTGTTGGATCGGGTCTGTACACGATGTGTAGATCAAATCTTCTAGTGGAACCTTCCGAGATGGAAGAAGAGGAGATGTAGGATATTTATAGCCGAACTTCCAGAAACAAATAGCAGTGTATTGTATTCTTTTATTCATTCCGCATACATAATTTAATTTGGCACGCATACATTTCAGAATGCACACTTGCACAGTAGCAGATTTCTGTGTAACAGAAATCTGTTTGCGGTGGTTTTAAAATTTAGGATTCAGTTCTGGTGTTTTCCGCATGTTTTTATTACATACCAGATCTGTCTCCGGTGCTCTGTTTTATGTTCAAGAACCCGAGGTATTGCACCTCTTTAGTAGCGCAAAATTTTTAACAGTAGCAGCCCTCGCTTTCTCTTTACTTTTATTGGATCAGATCTCTCGGTTTTGCGTTGATTAGTTTAGTTCTCGGGTGAGATCTGATCCTTCGGTCCTAACAACGTTCGTAGCTATGATTGTACGTCTCCCATTCTTTCAATTTGGAACAATGATCATTAGAAAATTTTGAATAAGATACAAAGTATCTTAAACCAATCAAGCAGGCAACAGCCGAACTGAACTTCTAATATATGTTCTAAACAGCACAGACGTTGTGTTTACAAATGATTTAAGGATTTAAGCTAATCTGATGAATGAAATAAATCCTATTTGATTCAGTAAACGACTGAAACAATACAGAATATAATGAAAATAATTAAAAGATGAAATGCTTGAATAATCTTATGTCAGTGCTTTTTTCAGATTCAGCTTCTCATCCTTTGATACTATTTAGATCCAAATGGTAATAAATATGTCTGGTAGACTCAGTCGATGAATCAATCATCATATAATTAATGAGCATGAAAAAATTGTAATTTTCTTCGTATTATTCCATTTAATATTCCTCCTTTTTGTTCAAAATGGGTAAACCTCGTACAGAGCTAACTGTGACACATGCTGATTGTATCCTGAGTTGTTCAACTGTTACAAATTGTTGTATCTGTGTAACAGATCAAATCTGAAATTTTGATAAACACAAAACCTGCTATTATGTTTCTAATGTTTTTATTAAGTGCGCAGGCCAAAGCTGAATTAGCTCAGTCGCAATCTGGTTCAGAATTAGATGCGAACTGGTTCAGATTAGAAGAAGAAAGCACTGTAGCAGAACAGCTACGAGCTGATAGCATCGAACTGAGTACAGATTAAGGAGATGCCCAAGCTGGAACAGTAAGGAGACGCCCAAACTGGTCCAACAGAGGACATCCAAGTAGTCCAGCTGTGAGGATTGTGAAATTTGGTTTGTGATTAATTGAGTTGAATTTGGGATTAATCACATGTTTTTGAGGGAATTACGAATGGTATATGGTTCCTGCTGATTCTTCAGTAGCAGCACTAGTATAGGAAGTGAGAAATATCGAAATTTGGTGAAGTCAACGCTGGTCAACAGTACTGTAGCTACCTGCTGGTGTTTGCATCGGTAGGGTGAAGTAGGCGTGACGCGTTGCATCTGCTGGTTTTAGTTCGTTTCGAAGGGTTGCTGCTGGCCGATATTGCTTTTGGCGCGAGATTGATTGAGGAGGCGACACGTGTTGGTCAACGTTTTTGAGTGTTGACTAGGGGATTCAGCAGTTGTGTTCGATAGGAGTGACCAGCTGCTGATAGTAACGCTTGCGTGTGCCTTGCGTCCTAGTGAGTGCACCTGCTGGTTTTGTAAGTGCATCGACTGGATTTGTTTGTGTAGGCGCGGCGACGTCGTTTGTTTAAGTTAAAACGCTGCGTTTTGGATGTTGCAGCTGGAACCAGTCGTTGGTTGTTTTGAAGAGATCTATTGCCTGCTGATTTAACGTTGCGGCATCGTTTTGTTTAGTTGGAGCGGTGTCGTTTCGAGATTGTAGTTTCGCATTCAGCATTTGATTGCTTCTGCTGGTTTTTAACGAAAGAAAGAGATGGTACCTGCTGGTCGATACCTGCTGGTCTTGTCGACTGATTTGATGATCAGCAGACGTTGGATTTGGGAGATTATATATGGAAGTGTCGTTCGACACTTAGGATTATTTTGAACCAGCCATTCCTTATCTCCTCTCTTTTCCAAACCCTTGAAATAGCTACTGTTCACCGTCTTTTTCTATCGCCATTTCCCGTCGATTCCAGCCTCTGTTTTTGACGTTCTTGGTGGCGCTGGACTCCTTGAGACTTGCTCTTCCCATTTATACTAGTTTGGAAGCTAGGAGCAACGAGTTGAGAAATCCCGTAGGCCCTGCTCGTTCGTGAGTTGCTGGTTTCGTTGAGCAGATTCTGCCGTTGTTTCTTTTGAGCTTTTGGGTGAGCATTTCTTGTAGTTTGAGCTCGGTTTTTAGTAGTTTATGCCTGCGTAGAAGTTTAGGATTGAAGTATGCTTCTGGCCGTAGTATTAGCGTGATTGTGTAGCAGATTTGAGCTAAGATTTTGAGTACCTGTAACAGATTTCAGCATTCCAGGAAGTCCCTGCTGCGTGAATTGAACCAGGAGAAATCTGGTTGCTTGGCCGTGTGTTGCCGTGACTTTGTTGAGAAATCTGTTAGGTAAATTGAAGAATAAAGGTACGAATCGAGCAGCCCTTAGCAAGAAGAAGACAAATTAGCCTTGACAAGCGCAGAAGAGAATTGATTCTACTGTCTAACGGCCATATTTGAATGGAAGATATATATACAAGATTCGTTGAAGAGAAAAGTGATCCATTGATGAACGACGCACAGATAAATTACAGAGGAAAGAAAACAGGAATATGAAGCAGTCGACCATCATTAGAGAGGAGCTTATTGCAGTGTCGACTGCTGAGTCTTCATCAGCTCTTTAGGAGCATTTCCCGAGTGTGTGAGATTTATTATTTCGAGAGTTGAGCGTTCACTGTAAAAATCTCACACACAGAGATTCAATCACACAAACACGAGAGATGTGCGAAATTGTATAGTGAGTGAATCAAAACCAAAATGCAAAAACCAGATCCCGTCCAAGCACGAAGACGTTAAACTATGTGTTTGTAGCCTTTCTCACAAAGACGTAAAACAAGTGATTGACACAGCCGAGGGCTGGTGTAGAGTCTAGGAGTTCTAGCAGCTGCTGGCTGTTGGATCGAGTCTGTACACGATGTGTAGATCAAATCTTCTAGTGGAACCTTTCGAGATGGAATAAGAGGAGATGTAGGATATTTATATCCGAACTTCCAGAAACAAATAGCATTGTATTGTATTCTTTTATTCATTCCGCATACATAATTTAATTTGGCACGCATACATTTCAGAATGCACACTTGCACAGTAGCAGATTTCTGTGTAACAGAAATCTGTTTGCGGTAGTTTTAAAATTTAGGATTCAGTTCTGGTGTTTTCCGCATGTTTTTATTACATACCAGATCTGTCTCCGGTGCTCTGTTTAATGTTCAAGAACCCGAGGTATTGCACCTCTTTATAGCAGCTCAAATTTTTCGATTATCAGTAGCAGCGCTTGCTTGCATTTATTTCATATTTTCGGTCCTAACAAGTGGTATCAGAGCAGGTTGTTCTTGAACGAGCATTCAAAATTTATTTTTGTGCTCTGATAGTTATGCGGAATTCTTCAGCTGGTGCTTCATTTTTTTAAATGATTTGAGCTTATATTATAATAGATACAACGTTCGTAGCTATGATTGTACGTCTCCCATTCTTTCAATTTGGAACAATGATCATTAGAAAATTTTGAATAAGATACAAAGTATCTTAAACCAATCAAGCAGGCAACAGCCGAACTGAACTTCTAATATATGTTCTAAACAGCACAGACGTTGTGTTTACAAATGATTTAAGGATTTAAGCTAATCTGATGAATGAAATAAATCCTATTTGATTCAGTAAACGACTGAAACAATACAGAATATAATTAAAATAATTAAAAGATGAAATGCTTGAATAATCTTATGTCAGTGCTTTTTTCAGATTCAGCTTCTCATCCTTTGATACTATTTAGATCCAAATGGTAATAAATATGTCTGGTAGACTCAGTCGATGAATCCGTCATCATATAATTAATGAGCATGAAAAAATTGTAATTTTCTTCGTATTATTCCATTTAATATTCCTCCTTTTTGTTCAAAATGGGTAAACCTCGTACAGAGCTAACTGTGACACATTCTGATTGTATCCTGAGTTGTTCAACTGTTACAAATTGTTGTATATGTGTAACAGATCAAATCTAAAATTTTGATAAACACAAAACCTGCTATTATGTTTCTAATGTTTTTATTAAGTGCGCAGGCCAAAGCTGATTTAGCTCAGTCGCAATCTGGTTCAGAATTAGACGCGAGCTGGTTCAGATTAGAAGAAGAAAGCACTGTAGCAGAACAGCTACGAGCTGATAGCATCGAACTGAGTACAGATTAAGGAGATGCCCAAGCTGGAACAGTAAGGAGACGCCCAAACTGGTCCAACAGAGGACATCCAAGTAGTCCAGCAGAGGACCGCCAAGCCGGTCCAGCAGAGGACATCCAAGCTGGTCCAGCAGAGGATCTCCAAGATGGTCCAGTAGACATCTAAGCCGATCCAACTTAGATCAAAGATCATCACAGACAAAATCAGTTCAGCTTAGCAGAACAAAGTTCATTTTAGAGATCAAGTGCAGCGCAGAATTCAGTTTACAGTTCAGCGAATCAGATCAGATGTACAGTATAAGAAGAGCTGAGCTCAGTTACGAAGTGCAGCACAGTAAGAATCAGTGTAGAATAGATCAATTCAGATCATTTGAAGCAAATAATGAATCAGGAAAGAGAAAAATCAGTTTAGAGCAGATGTGAACAAGAGCAGATCAGATGAGAAGCGAACAGATCAGAAAAAAACAAGCAGATTAGATGAGATCAGATCAGCTCAGAGTTTAGAACAAATCAGATTGGGTAATCAGCTCAGTTAAGAAGTTCAGACAGTATCAGCATGTTTTATATATCAGTTCAGCATGAACAGCTCAGAGCTGAATATGTTCATAACATCTGAGTATGCCTAAGCTGGTACAGTACAGAATAGATTCAGAACAGATCAGCTGAGGGAAAAACATAACATAATATGCTCAAAGTGAACAGAACAAAATAGACCAGCTGGGAGAGAACAGCTCAGAGACCAGCTAGGAGAGACCAGCTGGAAAAGACCAGCTGTGTAACGACCCAACTTTTCTTAATGGAAATTTAGAAGTTTGGGGTTCAAATTGAAAGGCATAAAATCTTCAATTTGGTTTACATAACAAGTCGCTACTAAAATTCTGGACTAAATTGCGAATGAACACAACTTATTAGAAATAAAGGGAATCAGCTGTGATGGGTATAAAAGCGCTGAACTGAATACACAGCTGAACGCCATAACATATGCGGAACTGGAACAAATCTGATAGGAACTCAGATAAAACTGTAAGTATCTTTAAACAAGAACTAAGTACAGATTTCTTACAAAAAAATGAAGAAACTAGAAATCTGTTAACATTCAAAAACTAAAACTAGAGTTTCTGTACAACAAAAGCTGAAATGAACAACGGAACTGATATCCACGATAAACACATCATCCGATCAGCTACTCCCCATCCAGATTCTACAGCTCAATACCTGCACTCAATGAAAACTGATGAGCCTAGGGCTCAGCAGGTAAAATCTGGGAATATCGAAAGCACATAACACAAGCAAACGATATCTGATACATATCTGGAATCTGAATAGCTTAAGAATAATTAAGCTCAATAACATAACTGGAATATCTAAACAAATGAAAGCATAAGCATAACTGTTCTGAAATCATTTTTTTTACTTCTAATTAAAGAAGCATCATTAAACTTTCTTTAGAGGTATGATTAAAATCACACTTGCGCTCTCCTTTCTTTTTTGAAATCATGACAAAGACACTTGCACATTTGGTCCATTCGTTTGATCAACTAGCATCTGATATCAGGGGGCTGAGATAAATCTCATCTACGTGAAGGGGTATACAGATCCGTCAATCCGTAATCCTTATCCTTCCTGCTGTTGAAGGGGTATACAGATCCGTCGATCCGTACTCCTTATCCTTCCTAGGGACCGTATGTTGTCTAAGTCATAACTTAAAACTTTTCTAAAACATTCTGCTCTTCGTGAAGGGGTATACAGATCCGTCAATCCGTAATCCTTATCCTTCCTGCTGTTGAAGGGGTATACAGATCCGTCGATCCGTACTCCTTATCCTTCCTAGGGACCGTATGTTGTCTAAGTCATAACTTAAAACTTTTCTAAAACATTCTGCTCTTTCTTTTCTTTCGTAAATCTGTTTTTCTTTTCTTTCTAGTACAGTTTACTGGTTTTTCATTGTTAAATGATGTTTTGGAACTGTATGAGAATTCTCTGTAATACTTGCGAAGATGAAAACTGAATAAATGCTCTTGATTTGCTCAATTGAATTAAAGTATTCTTTCTAATTGAAGCGGAAATGAATAAAGAATCAAAATCTGAAATATACGTAAATGTCTCAACAAAGAAGAAAGAATTCAGATGTTGCTCGTTGGTCAACTCAGATGTCAACGCAACTTGATTGCTTAACTCAGATGTCAATGGTCAACAGTAGTCAACTCAGATGTCAATGCATTTTGAACGAAGTAATTCAGATGTTGAAACAAACTCACGACTGAACATATACTAAAGTAACATCTGAACATCACACTTAGAATTTATTCAACGTCGAAACGTCAGCTGAGGTTTAAAGAAATTCAGTTGTTGGTTTAAGAATTTCAGCTATTGGTTTAAGAATCAGATTTCAGACTTAACCATAAGAATAGCATGAACGACGATGGTTTTCCTTTGTCTGAAGAATTCAAATATCTCAAGAAAGTTCTGGGAATTGATCAAAGAAGCTACTTGCAAGCTAATTCGAAGAAATATCTTAGAAAACTCAAGAAACTTGGACGAACATCATCAAACCATTTTCTAAAATCTTTCTAAATCAAAATACAGTAAACACATACTTCATATAAAAACAGAGCATGAAATTTCCTTTTCTGGAAGAACAGCCGTAGCTATCTTCAAATCATTAAAACGCAAACAACATGCATAAATAACTGAATATATGCTTTCATGAGTAAGAAAGAAACAGAGTTTACTTGCCTTAATTAAAATTCCTAAGAAGGAAACACGTTTCATCAATATGCTAAGAGCGCTACTCCATTTCAAAAAGAAATCTAATGCACTAAAATCGAACTATTTTAGTTAAAACGAAGGATTCAATTGGCTAGTAGGATCAACCACACAGCTGCTGAAATTGCATTCATAAATCTAGAAATCAATTAAACCAAAAGAAAAGCTGAATAAATTTAGCATTTCAAATCAATCTCTCAAAACTTATAAATTCTAATTGTGGCTAATAAAAAGGTCTGGGCGTTACAAGCTGAGAGATCAGCTGAGACATAAAAGCTTAGATCAGTTTCGAGCAGAAGAGAAGTGCAGACTCAGCTTAGAGCAGATCTGATCAGAAGCTCCGTGATTGACCAGCTCAGACGAATTAGTTTGAACAAGTATTATTCAGAATACTAGAAGATAAAATAATTTGCCTTATCAAGACAGAGCTCAAAGTTCACAATGTCTGCAATGCATTAAATAGCCGAGAGCTCAAAGTCAACAAAGCGTGCAAACGCATTAAATGACGAAGGACACTAGGTACAACTATGTCAGAACTTTACAGAAGCCTTTTCAACGGCTAAGAACTTGTGTCCAACTGATATAATTTGCACAGAGGCTATATATATCCGAAAACAGCAAGCAGGAAAAAGAGAGATGCATGAAACTAAAACAGAAACAGTAGAGAGCTTGTACACTCAGGTGGCAGCTAGTGTACAAGGTGGGCTAGTGTCCAGGTTTGAGCTGGTGCACAAGTCGAGATCTTAAATGCCAAATCTATAGTCGACTGCAAAAACAGGGAAGAATATGAAGATATCAGCTTGAAGAAGCACTTCCAAGTGTGTGAGGAAACGGTCGAGAGAGTGAGCTTACATTGTAAACTTCTCACACACAGATTCACTCGCATATGAGAGCCGAAGTTTAATAGATTAAATTAGTGAATCACAAACAAACAAATCATTGTAGTCTTTCTTACTGAGATGTAAAATAAGTAGACAATTCACACAACCTGCGAGCTGGTGTGCAGTTGAGCAGCTAGGAGTTCTCGCAGCCGAGGGCTGTTGGATCGGGTTCGTACAAGTGGTTGTATAAATCAAATCTTCTAGTGAATCCTTACAGCAATGGATAAGTGGAGACGTAGGAATTGAGCTCCGAACTTCCAGGAACAAATCTGTAGCGTATTTTCTTTACAGTTTTGTTTACAGCTTTCTGCATCTTGCACTACTTGTTTTGAACCAGTTTTAAGTTTTCAAATAAGAGAGTATTTCGGGTTCCTTTCCGCATGATTTTTAATCATACCTGATCTACTTCTCGATGCTGAAACCTTTCAAAAACCTGAGCTATTGCAGCTCGTATTTGTTGGCGCAACGGCGGATCCGGATCCCGCTCCCGCGGGTGCAGCGAAAGAATTAAAATTTGGAGCCCGAGAACGGTCAATAAACCTATACAATAGAATAGAAACATTCATAGAATGTTCAGAAAAGTACCTTGCTGGCGTCTAGGTGCCTGGCTCCGACCAATTTCACGGGGAAATTGGCACTTCAACGGTTGAACGGCTACTGCCTCCTAATCCGGTCCACGACCAGTATCTCAATTCCTTCACCGGTTTACACTAGAAAACCGACGAAAGTTTCACGGACGGAATCTCCTCGCTGGAACGGTCGGAACAAATTCCGACAGCGGCGGCGGCGGGGAGGAGAGGAGAGGAAGGGAGAAATTTATAAGCTGAGGGGCTTTTGGTGTGTTTCAAATGAATACCCTAGGGCCCCTATTTATAGAATTTTCCATGAGCTTAAACCAGCTTAATGCACCGCACATTGGTTTTAAGTCCATCACTTTGGCTCCATCATAATTCCGATCGACGATCAGATCGGATCGATCTACACATTTACAAAACTGAGCATTATGATGTGAAAACAATTTTTCGGACCACCTAATCCCAAATAGCAGTTTGGCCCCTGTAAGCTTCAAGGATAGTCAAACTGCTCCAAGCTTAGGGAAATTGCATTTTGACCCTATTTAAATTTAGGAAGTCGCACTTCCATCCTTCCTTCTACTATACTCAACAAATTGAGCTGAATTTCCATACGGGAATTGAGACACCAGTACTTGTGACCCTCAATGATTCAGGGATACAGCTAGCCGTGGGCTCACAACATTTGTGACTCCGAAACCACATTTTTGGACTAACCCATCGGATCATGGTAAAGCGTCTAGCAACATCGACCCATGATCCCCTAGGTATCACTGATAGTGCCTGCAAGAACCAGTCGGTCATGGTTAGAGTACAGTACGGTCCTTTCAACACAAATATCCCGATCAGATCAACGACCATTGGTAAATCGAGAGACGCTAGAGATCCAATAACCATGCATATATCTTGGAGATCAATTAGTGACATCGCATGTGTTACTGGATAAACCCATTTACCAAAAACACATCTAGTTGTCACACTATTATCTCCTCAGATAGCATAGGATATCCATGCACAAAGGCGAGCGGTGAATCCTCGACACGAAGTATCGACTCCTACATGCATCGGGACCTCACCCAATCCCGCCATCTAATGACCCCAACTGATTCGGTAAACGGGTCAAAGTGAGGCACCTATCATGTAGAGTCTCAATGACGTTTCGAGTAGTGAGGACTAATCGGTACAACCAAGACCGCGGACTTATCCACTTGACAAATGGTAACCACTTGGAAAGTCCGAACGAGGGTAGTTCGATAGATCACCAGGTCACTATCCATCTGTATGCTCAGAACACACAATGTTCCCTAGAAACATGGTACTTCACATCGCAGATGCTAGTCTCAAACTCGGGCGGCCTTATCCTCATTTTG
>KQ996670.1:226405-249664 GCA_001598015.1 Dorcoceras hygrometricum | reverse complement strand
GGTTTGTGAACAATAAACAATGCTCAAACACAAATAAATGCATAAATAAGAGTTCGAGTCGAGAGTTTGTTTCTGGAAGTTCGGATATGAATATCCTACGTCTCCCCTTCTTCCTCCTCGGAAGGTATCACTAGAAGACTTTGATACAAGTAGACAATCTACAAGCACCCGATCCCAAAGCTAACAGCCTTGAGAACTCCTAGCACCTCACAACGCTTCACGCAGACTAGCTGCTGGTTTACAAGATTTGAACGTTTTACGAACTTCTTAAAAGACATTTCGTTTACAGACTCTATCAAATATATCAATGAGAACACGAAGCTAGAGACTGGAAGTTGACTCGAAAGTTTATCTAATTAAGATCAAAAACGAATTGTTCTTCGAGTCTTGAGCTTTTCGAAATATCAATGAAGAGAAAGCTCTGTCACTTCTTAGCAAAACACGATAGAACTCAAATCGAATACCATCTGCTGAATCTGCTTGTAGCTCTTCAAGAAGGTATCTGCTGAACTGTAACTGTTCATACCAACGACGTCGTTCCACTTTATCAAGACGCCGTCGTTTAGCACTCCTCCAACTAATCAACTGCTGATCTCTTCATGAAAACTCCAACTGATAACGTAGCACTTGTTGAATGCGACAACTGATCGATCAATCCATTTTGTCTTTTTGTTATCACCAAACCTAAATGAATATTGTTCTAACAGATTTCAGATTTGAGGGTTTTCAAATTTGACTTAGAAAATTCGGTAACAGATCCGGGTATATGCGTTCAGATTGGAACAGACTACACAGGGTTCTTCAGACTTCATATTTGATAATGTTTCAATATTACGAGGAGAGTACAGTAATTCAGATGTGACAGAGAGCATTGAGTTTGTAAAGTACAAAGGGAGACAGTTCAGATGTGATGGCTATACGTGTAAGGAAATAATTCTTATAGCTATTCACAAAGGGAAAGACAAAACAATATTCAGATTTCAAGGTTCTAACAGATGTGAGCTTCAGATCTCGTCAGATACTAACAGTTGATTATTTGAGAGGAATCAACGGTCACAACGTGAATTAAGGAAACAAATCGGAACTATTTTGAGTAAAGTCGCAATTATGCAAAGTGATTGATACGCTGTTTACCCAGTTTGGTAAACGAGTAAATTAAGCCCTGACAAGCGACGATGAATATATACGAAGATATTTGTTTCTACTGACCGCTGAGACCGAGGAGTATAAAGAGCTGAAGATTTCAAATGGAGAGGCTCTTGGTCAATTTGATCTCGCATAATCTCACGCTCACAAATTTCTGGGACTACTCAAGCAAAATATTCTAAGTCCCAGCATTAAAATCTCGAAGAACATTCCCTTGTTCTTAATTGTTTTATCTTCGAGATATTTACAGTACTCAAAATATCATATTCATTGTATTATTTAGATTGAGTCTGTAACAAACGTGCTACGTGAAGCCGTTTGAAGAAAATTACATTCGATTGTATTCCGCAGTGTTATCTGCGTGTAAGTTGGAGTTTCTAGAAGTTCACTTGGAGCGAGGCTCAGTGACCGGGTGTCTACAGCGTCTGTATTCATCAAAGTCTTCTAGTGGAACCTTCCTGCAAAGGAAGAAGGTGAGACGTAGGATTTGATATCCGAACTTCCAGAAACAAATTTCTGACACTTGCACCGTTACTTATTGCATCGCATTTATTTACATTCATATTGTTCACTGTTCGATCGGTTTATTTCTGCACATTTTTATTGTTAACCGAGAGATCGAAGTAGACTGGGAACCTCAAATCTGGTAACTCATATCTGAGTTTAGCGAAGGCTTGTAAAACGTTTTTAAGGTTTCGAAAAGTTTAAAATTCCAAGGAGTTCATTCAACCCCCCCCCTTCTGAACTCCTAGGCCTATTTTCGATCCTAATTGATCCTATCAAACGCAGTGACAAAGAACCTGTCACTTCAGAAGATGTTAATAAAATTCTACAACTAAATAATTACTCTAATCAAATACTGAAGACACTATAGAGTATGATTAAAACTCAAAAAATGATTTTCAATCTTTTAGGAGCAAAGTCGAGGTGAAGAAGATGAATGAACAGTAAACTGTTTGTGCGTGATTGATTTCTCAAGCGTTTTGTCTCTGTGTATTTTAATCTGTTTTCTTACTCGTAGTTTGTCGTTCTTTATTTATAGATCTTCAGATACATCGATTCTTTGATTAATTTATATTCGGCTAATTGATCTTCTCTCCATTTTTGAAATACTTCCTTTTATTCATAGCGGAATCATTGGAAGGTTATCATTAGGTATAGAAATAACGTCCGGTAATTTAGCCAATAATTAAGCACTTGATTTGATCTGATTTGATTTGACGTTTTGCTAAGTTGAAATCCTGATTTGTGCGATATTTAATATAATTTGAATGTTTTGTTAGCTCTGAGCTGTTCGTTGTTCGCTGTTCGTGCGATCTGAAAGCTGTTATTGCGATCTGATCCAGACCTGAACCTTTCCATGTCTGATCTGATACTCAACTGATCTGGAAATGTTCCTATGAGCAGATTCGATTTATTTGAAAACTAAACATTTAAATACTGACCTGAGAACTGAACCCTTCACACTCTGATCTAAAAATTCTTACGCTGAAAGCTGAAAGCTGTTCGTCAGGTCTGAACTATTCTCAGAGCTGACGTCGCTCTGATCTGTTCTGATTCCATAATCTACCACAAGTTGTTCTTTCAACGAATCTCCAGTCTGAATCTGCTCTAATCGTATTCCTTCACTTAAGAGCTGATATGATCTGTTTCTCTTGCTTTTCCTTGATTTGATTATGAAGCTCAAATCATATCCGATCCACTTCACTCTAATCTGATCGACTTACTATAGCTGATTTGCGAATTTCTGAGCTGATTGACACGTTCTGAACTGATTTTCAATGATAACGATCGACATGTTTTGAGCTGATTGGCAACTTTCTAAGTTGATCGACTTTATCTGAGCTGATCTGTGTTGCTCTAATCTGATCTGCAACGCTCTAAGCTGATCTATGTCTCTCTGAGCTGTTCTGTGTCACTCTAATCTGATCTGCGATGCTCTAAGCTGATCTGTTTAAGCTCTACGTCGTTCTGCTATAATCTATTCCGATCTGTTCGAGTTCTTGTATTTTGTTATCACCAAGACTTATTAAATTTTAATCTCAACATTTCTAGTGCAAAGCAGTGTAGGCATTTGAAAAATAATCGTGGATCGGATTAGGCAAACAACTAGAGATTCAATCGTTAAAATGCTATTGCCGCGTAAAACTTTCGCTACGCCTTGGGTGCATGATCCGGTTTTATAGTAGGTGCCCAACTAGCCAACTTGTGGCGTGTGGGTTCTTGTTGACTCTATGTAAAAAAATCTTTATTTATGAAATTCGCATTCTTTATGGAATTCTTTATCTTCATTATTATGATTACAATTGTTGGATAAAGACCTTGAATGCACTATAGTGTATGTTAGATGTGATAGTTGATTTGATGGCTATCATGAAACACATCTAATAGTCATTGTGTATTTTAAACCTGTTCCTAGTCAATTGGGCCCTATGGGTAGTGACCTGGTGATTTATCGAACTACCCTCGTTCGGACTTTCCAAGTGGTTACCATTTGTCGAGTGGATTAAGTCCGAGGTCTTGCTTGTACAGATTAGCCCTCATTAATCGAAACGTCATTGAGACTCTACATGATAGGTGCCACACTTTGACCCGTTTACCGACTCAGTTGGGGTCATCAGGTGGTGGGGTTGGCTGAGGTCCGATGCATGTAGGAGTCGATGCTTCGTTGTCGAGGATTCACCACTCGCCCTTGTGCGTGGATATCCTATGCTATCTGAGGAGATAATAGTGTGATAAATCTCTGGCCAGAGTACTAGATGTGTTTTAGGTAAATGGGTTTACCTAGTAACACATGCGATGTCACTATTTGATCTCCAAGATGTATGCATGGTTATTGGATCTCTAGCGACTCTCGATTTACCAATGGTCGTTGATCTGATCGGGATATTTGAGTTGAAAGGACCATACTGTACGCTAACCATGACCGACTGGTTCTTGCAGGCACAATCAGTGATACCTAGGGGATCATGGGGCGATATTGCTAGACGCTTTACCATGATCCGATGGGTTAGTCCGAAAATGTGGTTTCGGAGTCACAAATTGTGACGCCCGTAACCCACGGGGTCACGAAATTGGGGTAAAAAATATTTTTTGAATAAAAGAAGGGCTGAAAGATAATTTGTTATAAGCTGTATTTCTTATAACTTAAAAGAATGAAACACGAACTCAACCAAAAGCTGACAGACACTCACTTGCGCGCTAACTACAACATTTAAAAAATATTTTTGAATAAAGAAGGGCTGAAAGATAATTTGTTATAAGCTGTATTTCTTATAACTTAAAAGAATGAAACACGAACTCAACCAAAAGCTGACAGACACTCACTTGCGCGCTAACTACAACATTTGCGGAAAACAGATTCTGATATAAATTTTGCAATTGCGAGTTGCAACATCTGAAATTCTGTTTTAATATACAACTGTTGTAATTGATCTAATACAGATGCCTAACATACAATACAACATCAGCTATGACACGGAAAACGCTGGCCATTGATAAACACAACACCCAGCAGCTGCTATTAGTTTTCACCTCCTGTTCGCTCCTCAGCTGTCATACCTGCACCATTTTAAAAGCTAATGAGCTTAGGGGCTCAACAAGTAAAATCTGAGTAATAACGAATTCATTTCTTTCTTTCATAAACTTAGAGATAGGGGATAATAGCCCAGATCTCATCATCAATATCATTTTATTTTGATTTATGGCTTAGAAGCTCTACTTAGGTCCGTGTTGCACTTTGATCAAAATGACTTCTGATATCAGTTTTAGCATATAGCTCATATGAAAGGGCAGCCGACATCTGGACGACTACTCACCCTTCTCCTTGGTGACCGTCTGTTATCTATGCCATAAATCCTTAAAATAAACTTTTGTTCCTTTAACATCCTTTCTTTCTTTGAAATCTATTTAAACATCATCGGGTTCCATCATTTAAAACTCTCGCTTCCCATTTTAAAACTTTACTGAGTATCGAATTCGACTGCTGGGAGCTTATCGCTGAAATGAAATCAGTCGTAACAAAGTGAAACAATACTTTGAAACAAAATAGATCTTCACTGTTTACGTTTATCGTAAAACAGCTGCAAGAATATCTGTTAATACTTAAAACAGACGTAGTAAATGAAACGGCGTCGTTAGCGTAAGAAACAGATGTGGCTTGGGATACTGTTTGAATAGTGAACAGCTGTAACTATGAAATAGAATTGGTCACTCAGCTGTTAACGAATTGGTTTTGGTCAAACAGATGTCAATGCAACTAAGTTGGTCAACTCAGACGTCAACACAACTGCTACAAAGGCTTACAGGTGTTGAACAAACCAACAGCTGAATACAAATTAAAGCAACAGCTGGTTACGAACAAATGCAACAGCTGATTACTTAATAAGACAACAACTGTTTACGAAAACTGATGCAACAGCTGATGACTTAATATACAACAATTGTTTACGAAAACTGATGCAACAGCTGATGACTTAATATACAACAACTGTTTACGAAAATTGATGCAACAGCTGATGACTTAATATACAACAACTGTTTACGAAAACTGATGCAACAGCTGATGAACAATAAAACCAACAGCTGATGTGAGAAATTCTCGAAACCAAAAGTTGACTTTAAACTTGGTGTTGCAATATCAAAACGACAGCTACGTTATCAGTTGTTATCTATCAAACCAGACTTTATACTGATTCGACTAACAACATCCGATTACATAGCGTCAAATTCCAATGTTACCATTCACCTGGAGGAAGAACATTCATAAACATACTTGAATCAAACTCGAATCCTCAGTATCCATATTTTTCTGGAAAACACTTGGAAGCATAAAAACATCATTTTGAACCCAATCTTTCTCTTCGTTCATGCATAAATCATTTTAAACATGAACTTCAACATATTTTAAACATACAGGCAAGCAGATCCATAAAATGAATAAAATCAATACATTCTTTAAATGGTGTAGCAAAGGATCAGCTTTTACTTGCCTTAAACAACGCTTTGCAACGATAGCTAATTCCTGCTGAAATCGCCTCCTCGAGCAACAACACGAGCTTCTCCAGAAAATATTTTGGAAGAACACTAAAGATTTTCTTTGCAAATGATAACATACTTTACTTTCAAAACATGTTTAAATATGAAAGGGATTAGTGGCAAGGTGCTATGTTTACAAAGCATGACACACTTCAACCAAGTTGTGAAATTTTAGTAAAATTCCCTTTCATCTCATTTTAAATTTGTAAAACACCAAACCCTTTTCAAAAGATATCATTTGTCCTCCTTAAAGATATTTTCAATCGATTTAAACCTGCTCATGTATCGCTCTTGGAGTCATCTGCTGGAACCAGCCGCGACGCATCTTATTTTCTGAAATCAATGAAATCAGCAAATGCATAACATTTAAAATTGCCATTTTGGCCCATGAAATTAATAAAATGCATAAATGTGGTCTTATGGATTTTGGGGCGTTACAGCTCTACCCTCCTTATTGAAATTTCGTCCTCGAAATTTTACGTACCAAACAAATGTGGGTAAAGGGAAAGCATATCAGCTTCCGTCTCCCAAGTTGCTTCTCGCTCCGACTGATTAGACCATTGTATCTTAACCATAGGAATACTACGGTTTCTTAGTTTTCTAATTTCTCGGAGGAGAATTCTTTCTGGTCTTTCTTCATAACTTAAATCTGGTGCTAATTGAATTGGCTCATGACTTAGCACATGCGAATGGTTAGGAATATATTTCCTCAAAGCTGATACATGGAAAACATTATGCACTGCTGACAACTGTGGAGGCAGTGCTAATCGATAGGCTAGTGTTCCTATCTTCTCTAGGATCTCATATGGTCCAATATATCTTGGACTAAGCTTTCTTTTCTTTCCAAAACGCATTAATCCTTTCCTTGGAGCAATTATCAAAAATACGTGATCACCCGCTTCAAAATTCAGTTCCCTTCTTCGATTATCTGCATAAATTTTCTGTCGGCTTTGAGCAGCTTTCATTCTTTCTCTTATCTTCTTAACAGCTGCTGCTGTTTTCTCCACTACATCTGGTCCTAAACCAGCTCTTTCACCAACTTCATCCCAATGGACTGGTGTTCTACACTTTCGACCGTAGAGAGCTTCATATGGAGCCATCTGAATCGAAGCCTGGAAACTGTTATTGTAGGCGAACTCTACCAGTGGCAAATTCAGATCCCAGCTTTCTGAAAAATCCACAATACATGCTCTGAGCAAGTCTTCTAAAATCTGAATCACCCTTTCAGATTGTCCATCGGTCTGGGGGTGAAACGCAGTGCTAAAGGTCAACTTTGTACCCATAGCTCTATGCAAACTTTTCCAAAAAGCTGATGTGAACTTTGGATCCCTATCTGATACAATAGAAATTGGAACACCATGAAGCCTCACTATTTCTTTTACATACAAATCCGCGTATCTGCTCACCTCATATGTTGTTTTAACTGGTAAGAAATGAGCAGACTTAGTGAGTCTATCAATTATAACCCAGATGGAGTTATATCCTTGAACAGTCCTTGGTAAACCAGTTACAAAGGCCATCGCTATACACTCCCACTTCCATTCTGGAATGGGCAGTGGCTTCAGCAATCCAGCTGGTCGCTGTTGTTCAGCCTTCACCAGCTGACATGTTAAACATTCATCTACAAATCTAGCAACATCCCTCTTCATTCCTGGCCACCAGTACAACTGCTGGAGGTCCTTATACATTTTAGTACTTCCGGGATGTACCGAGTATGGAGCTGTATGAGCTTCTTTGAAAAGATCAGCTCTCAAAACATATACTTGGGGTACCCAGATTCTCCCCATGTATCTAACTACGCCATATTCTGAAAAGTAGAGGTTGTTGCCTCTTTCTTTATCTTGCTTAACCCATTTCTGCAACTGCTCATCTTTCAGCTGACTCTCTCGAATTTGGTCTATCGGATTTGATCTTACTGAGAGGTTTGCTAAAATTATATTACTACTGATGGACACTATTTCAAGTCCAAACTTTTCAATATCAGCTGCCAACGGTTTCTGAACAACCAGCTGAGCTAATCCAACAGACTTCCTGCTTAAAGCATCAGCTACCACATTTGCTTTTCCTGGGTGATAGCTGATCGTACAGTTGTAATCTTTAACAAGCTCCAACCATCGCCTCTGCCTCATATTTAATTCTTTCTGGGTAAAGAAGTATTTCAAACTCTTGTGATCTGTAAATATTTCACACTTCTCCCCATAGAGATAATGTCTCCATATCTTAAGGGCAAAGACAACAGCTGCCAGTTCCAAATCATGTGTTGGGTAATTCCTCTCGTGATCCTTCAGCTGTCTGGATGCGTATGAAATTACTTTACGCTCCTGCATCAAAACAGCTCCTAAACCCATTTTGGATGCGTCTGTATAAATTACAAATTTTCCCTGATCAGATGGCATTGTTAACACAGGTGCTTCTATCAGCGCTTGTCAAAACTGTTTTGACATTCAGCTGTCCAATTATACTTCACCTGTTTTCTTGTTAACGTAGTCAAAGGAACAGCTATCTTAGAGAATCCTTGGATAAATCGCCTCTAATATCCGGCTAAACCCAAGAAACTCCTTATCTCTGCAACAGTCTTTGGTATTGGCCAGTCGCTAACAGCTTCTACTGTGGTTGGGTCAACTTCTATCCCATCCTTAGAAATAATATGGCCTAAGAACGATACTTTCTCCAACCAGAATTTGCATTTGCTAAATTTTGCAAACAGCTGCTTATCTCTCAAAATCGGAGATCTATTCTCAAATGTTGGACATGCTCGCATCTGGTCTTAGAATATACTAAGATATCATCAATAAATACCACTACGAACTGGTCCAGAAATGGTTGAAAGACTCTATTCATTAAATCCATAAAATCTGATGGAGCATTTGTAAGTACAAATGGCATAACTAGAAATTCATAGTGATCATACCGAGTTCTAAAGGCTGTTTTATAAACATCTGCTGCTTTAATTTTCAGTTGGTGGTATCCAGACCTCAAGTCGATTTTAGAAAAGACTATAGACCCTTTCAGCTGGTCAAACAGATATTCTATCCTAGGTAATGGATACTTATTCTTAATCGTTAACTTGTTCAGCTCTCGGTAATCTATACATAGCCTCATACTTCCATCCTTTTTCTTAACAAATAAAACAGGGGCTCCCCAGAGGGAAGTACTTGGTCTGATAAACCCCTTTTCCAACAGATCTTGTATCTGTTCTTTCAATTCCTTCATTTCTGATGGAGCTAAACGGTAAGGTGGTCTAGAAACTGGAGCAGCTCCTGGAATTAGATCAATTGAAAATTCCAGCTCTCTATCTGGTGGTAGTCTCTGGATATCTTCTGGAAAAACCTCGGGGAACTCACTTACCACTTCTACATCTGACAACTGGGGTCTACTGGTTACGGTTAAAGATGATAAACTAACCAGAAATCCTACTCCTCCTTTCCTCAAACAACGTTGAGCCTTAAGAGCTGATATTATTCGAGGAATCTTACAAATATGTTTAGCTTCAAACTTAAAGGAATCTTCTCTGGGTGGATTAACCGCTACTGTCCGAAGCTTAAAATCTATTACTACCCCATACTTGGTTAACCAATCCATTCCCAAAATCATATCAAATTCAGGCATCGGAAAAACAATCAATTCAACCGAAATCTGATGCCCTTGCAGACTAAGTTCTAAGCTCCTAAATACATCGTGAGATATCAATTCTTCTCCTGACGGTACTGATACACAGAAACCTACAGCTACCTGGTCGGGCTTGATGGGCAATTTCTTAGCAAATTCAGCAGCTATAAATGAATGAGTG
This sequence comes from Dorcoceras hygrometricum, assembly GCA_001598015.1. NCBI lineage: Eukaryota > Viridiplantae > Streptophyta > Magnoliopsida > Lamiales > Gesneriaceae > Dorcoceras > Dorcoceras hygrometricum. Next base: position 239,691 of record KQ996670.1, on the reverse strand, counting down.
GCTCCTGAATCTATTAAAGCCATGGAAGGTAATTCAGCAATCATAATCTCACCCGTAACTATTGTCGAGTCTGGATTTTCTTGATCAGTTGTCATTACAAAGGCTCTACTGGTCACCAATTGCTTTGATTTTGGACAATATTTCAAAATATGTCCCGGCATTCCACATTTATAGCAGACATTTTGTCCAAGTCTACATTGTCCAGGATGATTCTTGTGGCACTTAGGACATTCTGGCCTATTATGACCAGCAGGAACAGAGATAATAGGTTGAATCGGTAGAGGCTTCTGCTCCTGAGGCCTCTGCTGGTTCTTGTTTTGTTTCTTGTACGGCCTCTGGTCCTTCTGATGAAAGGCCTGTCTTTTCTGTTGCCTTTCCTCATCGACATATTTACAATCCCTTTCAATTTGCAAGGCTCTATCCACTGCTTCTTGATAGGTCCTTGGCACAGATAGCCTAACATTCATTTTGAACATAGGCTTCAATCCCTCCACGAAATGACTCAGCTTTTCTTCTGGGTCATTTCCTATCAAAGGAACAAAATAGCACCCTCTTTCAAACTTCCGCACATATTCCTGTACGGTTAGACTCCCCTGCTTAAGGGTCAAAAACTCCCTCTTCAATTCATACCTCTTACCAGCCGTGAAGTATTGCTCAAAGAATACTTGTTTGAAATCTGCCCAAGTGAGATTTATCAAATCTACAGACAATTTGACTCCTTCCCACCAAATCATCGCATCCTCTCTCAACATATAGATAGCGCACCTTGGCCTATCTAAATCAGACATCTGGAGGTATTCAAAGATAACCTCCATTGATTTGATCAAACTCTCTGCCACTAGTGGATCAGTTGTACCACTGAATTCTTTTGGCTTATGTCGTCTAAAATTTTCTTGAGGATCATCATTACTTGGTCCTCTGTTGCTGGAAGATTGGCCATTACCTCTATTGTTTTGCTCTACCAGCAGTCTCAGAAGTTGCGTTATATTAGCATTATTGTCAGTATTGGTTTCTTATAGGGGAATATTCCTTCTACCTCTTCCTCTTCCTGACATCTTATATTCAATAGCCCGTAATCCACCACATATATATATCAGAACATGCTAAATAATTTAAAGACAATGCTCTGAAAATAAACTCACAACTTAGAGGAACGGACGATGAACTCTGATTCAGCTAACAGTGCGTGTGTTTATCTCAGGAATGTTGCTCTGATACCATGTTGTGACGCCCGTAACCCACGGGGTCACGAAATTGGGGTAAATAAAATTTTTTTGAATAAAAGAAGGGCTGAAAGACAATTTGTTATAAGCTGTATTTCTTATAACTTAAAAGAATGAAACACGAACTCAACCAAAAGCTGACAGACACTCACTTGCGCGCTAACTACTAAAAACATTTGCGGAAAACAGATTCTGATATAAATTTTGCAATTGCGAGTTACAACATCTGAAATTCTGTTTTAATATACAACTGTTGTAATTGATCTAATACAGATGCCTAACATACAATACAACATCAGCTATGACACGGAAAACGCTGGCCATTGATAAACACAACACCCAACAGCTGCTATCAGTTTTCACCTCCTGTTCGCTCCTCAGCTGTCATACCTGCACCATTTTAAAAGCTAATGAGCCTAGGGGCTCAGCAAGTAAAATCTGAGTAATAACGAATTCATTTAACGCAGGCAGACATCTGAAACATACATAACTTGAGTTAAAGGAACATTAATGAACATATCATTCATTCGTAAACATTTCTTTCTTTCATAAACTTAGAGATAGGGGATAATAGCCCAGATCTCATCATCAATATCATTTTCTTTTGATTTATGGCTTAGAAGCTCTACTTAGGTCCGTGTTGCATTTTGATCAAAATGACTTCTGATATCAGTTTTAGCATATAGCTCATATGAAAGGGCAGCCGACATCTGGACGACTACTCACCCTTCTCCTTGGTGACCGTCTGTTATCTATGCCATAAATCCTTAAAATAAAATTTTGTTCCTTTAACATCCTTTCTTTCTTTGAAATCTATTTAAACATCATCGGGTTCCATCATTTAAAACTCTCACTTCCCATTTTAAAACTTTACTGAGTATCGAATTCGACTGCTGGGAGCTTATCGCTGAAATGAAATCAGTCGTAATAAAGTGAAACAATACTTTGAAACAAAACAGATCTTCACTGTTCACGTTTATCGTAAAACAGCTGCAAGAATATCTGTTAATACTTAAAACATACGTAGTAAATGAAACGACGTCGTTAGCGTAAGAAACAGATGTGGCTTGGGATACTGTTTGAATAGTGAACAGCTGTAACTATGAAATAGAATTGGTCACTCAGCTGTTAACGAATTGGTTTTGGTCAAACAGATGTCAATGCAACTAAGTTGGTCAACTCAGACGTCAACACAACTGCTACAAAGGCTTACAGGTGTTGAACAAACCAACAGCTGAATACAAATTAAAGCAACAGCTGGTTATGAACAAATGCAACTGCTGATTACTTAATAATACAACAACTGTTTACGAAAACTGATGCAACAGCTGATGACTTAATATACAACAAATGTTTACGAAAACTGATGCAACAGCTGATGACTTAATATACTGTTGGCGCAGCGGTGGATCCGGATCCGGTTTCCCAGGGCGCAGCGGAAGTTTTAAAAAATTGCACCGGGAACGGTCAATACATAATAACTAATGCAATAAAACATTCATAGGATGTTTTAGAGCGTTACCTTGCTGGCGTCTAGGCGCCTGGCTCCGACCAGTTTCACAGGGAAACCGGCACTTCAAAGGTTGGCGGCGGTAGATCTCCTAATCCGGTCCACGACTAGAAACAGGACTCCTTCGTCAGCCTGCACTAGAAGACCTGACGAATTTACCACGGACGGAATCTCCTCGTCGACGTGATCGGAACAAGTCCAATCACGTGAGCAAATGGTGGTGGCCGGCGGTCGGCGCGTGGAGGAGCGGCGGCCGAGAGGAGGAAGTGGAGAGGGGGGCGGCTGCTTAGTTTTAGGGTTTGTGTGATGCTTAAGTGTGTCATGCAAACCCTAGGCACTCATGTATATGTAGGTGTGATGGGCTTGAATCGGCCCAATGGACTTGGGGCGGGCCCAGGTCCATATGAACATTCGGTTCAAGTACATCGCCGTGGCTCCATCATAATCCCGATCGACGATCAGATCGGACCGATCTACATAGTTTCCAAAACTGAGTATTATGATACGAAAATAATTTTTTCAGACCACCTATTCCAAAATTGCAGTTTGGCTCCTCCAAGTTTCAAGGATAGTCAAACTAGCCCAAACTTTAGGGAAATTGCAATTTGACCCCTGTTGACTTTTAGGAAGTCACACTCCCTAAATTCCTCCTCCTATGCTCAACACATTGAGCTCAATTTCCATGCAGGAATCGTGAAGCCAGTACTTGTGTGACCCTCAATGGTTCAGGGATACAGCTAGCCGTGGGCTCACAACCATTGCGACTCCGAAATCACAATTTCGGACTGACCCATCGGATCATGGTAAAGCGCCTAGCAGCATCTCCCCATGATCCCCTAGATATCACTGATAGTGCCTGTAAGAACCAGTCGGTCATGGTTAGCGTACAGTACGGTCCTTTCAACACATATATCCCGATTAGATCAACGACCATTGGTATCGAGAGTCGCTTGAGATCCAATAACTATGCATACATCTTGGAGATCCAAATAGTGACATCGCGTGTGTTACTAGGTAAACCCAATTACTTAAAACACATCTAGTACTCTGGCCAAAGATTTATCACACTATTATCTCCTCAGATAGCATAAGATATCCACGCACACGGACGAGCGGTGAATCCTCGACAACAAATCATCGACTCCTACATGCATTGGGACCTCACCCAATCCCGCCACCTGATGACCCCAACTAAGTCGGTAAACGGGTCAAAGTGAAGCACCTACCACGTAGAGTCTCAATGAAGTTTCGAGTAATGAGGGCTAATCTGTACAACCAAGACCTCGGACTTATCCACTCGACAAATGGTAACCACTTGAAAAGTCCGAACGAGGGTAGTTCGATAGATCACCAGGTCACTATCCATCTGCATGCTCAGAACATCACAATGTTCCCTACCAATGAAACGTGGTACTTCGCATCTTTTTATCCAACACAATTGTTAACATTATAAATCAATAATGAAGATAAAGAATGCCATAAAGAAATACGAATTTCATAAATAAAGATCGTTATACAAAGAGTCAATAAAACCCACACGCCACAAGTTGGCTAGTTGGGCATCTACACTAACATATACAACAACTGTTTACGAAAACTGATGCAACAGCTGATGACTTAATATACAACAACTGTTTACGAAAACTGATGCAACAGCTAATGAACAATAAAATCAACAGCTGATGTGAGAAATTCTCGAAACCAAAAGCTGACTTTAAACTTGGTGTTGCAACATCAAAACGACAGCTACGCTATCAGTTGTTATCTATCAAACCAGACTTTATACTGATTCGACTAACAACATCCGATTACATAGCGTCAAATTCCAATGTTACCATTCACCTGGAGGAAGAACATTCATAAACATACTTGAATCAAACTCGAATCCTCAGTATCCATATTTTTCTGGAAAACACTTGGAAGCATAAAAACATCATTTTGAACACAATATTTCTTTCCTTCGTCCATGCATAAATCAGTTTAAACATGAACTTCAACATATTTTAAACATACAGGCAAGCAGATCCATAAAATGAATAAAATCAATACATGCTTTAAATGGTGTAGCAAAGGATCAGCTTTTACTTGCCTAAACAACGCTTTGCAACGATAGCTAATTCCTGCCGAAATCTCCTCCTCGAGCAACAACACGAGCTTCTCCAGAAAATATTTTGGAAGAACACTAAAGATTTTCTTTGCAAATGATTACATACTTTACTTTCAAAACATGTTTAAATATGAAAGGGAATAGTGGAAAGGTGCTATGTTTACAAAGCATGACACACTTCAACCAAGTTGTGAAATTTTAGTAAAATTCCCTTTCATCTCATTTTAAATTTGTAAAACACAAAACCCTTTTCAAAAGAAATCATTTGTCCTCCTTAAAGATATTTTCAATTAAACCTGCTCATTTATCGCTCTTGGAGTCATCTGCTGGAACCAGCCGCGACGCATCTTATTTTCTGAAATCAATGAAATCAGCAAATGCATAACATTTAAAATTGCCATTTTGGCCCATGAAATTAATAAAATGCATAAATGTGGTCTTATGGATTTTGGGGCGTTACACAAATGTTGTGAGTCCACGACTAGCAGTATCCATAAATCATTGAGGATCACACAAGTACTGGTTTCTCAATTACCGTACGGAAATTAATCTCAATTTGTTGAGTATAGTAGGAGGAAGGATGGAAGTGTGACTTCCTAAAATTAAATAGGGTGGAAATGCAGTTTCCTTAAGCTTGGACTAGTATGACTATCCTTAAAGCTTATAGGGGCCTAACTGCTATTTTGGATTAGGTGGTTCGAAAATTGTTTTCACATCATAATGCTCAGTTTTGTAAACGGTGTAGATCGGTCCAATCTGATCGTCGATTGGGATTATGATGAAGCCACAGCGATGGACTTGAAACCAATATACACCTGGACCTGGGCCCGACCCAAGCCCATTAACTTGGTTTAAGCCCATGAAAAATATACAAATAGGGGCCCTGTGGTATTCATTTAAAACACTCCAAAAGCTATTCAGCAAATATTTCTCCCGTCCGCTCCTCCCTCGCCGCCGCCGTCGCCTCCCGCCGTCGATGCCGCCGTCGTCGCCCACCGTCGACGCCCGCCGCCGTTGTAATTTGTTCCGACCGTCTCGGCAAGGAGATTCCGTCCATGAAACTTTCGTTGGTTTTCTAGTACAAACCAACGAAGGAATTGAGATTCCGGTCGTGGACCAGATTAGGAGGCCTTAGCTATTCAACCATTGAAGTACCAATTTCCCCGTGGAATTGGTCGGAGCCAGATGCCAGCAAGGTATATTCTAAAAATTCTATGAATGTTTTTAATTATTGTATAGGTGTATTGACCGTTCCCGAGCTCCAATTTTTAATTCTTCCGCTGCGCCCCGGGAGCGGGATCCGGATCCGTCGCTGCTCCAAAAGACATTATGTGAACTTGTGAAATTTTTTGTTGTTGATTTTTTGCTTATATATAGAATGTTGCTTCTTCTTTATCTTTTCTTTGTTATCAAGGCTGATACATGATATTATATTTTTGAATTGCACCATGTACAAATTTATTATGAACTAAATTTGTAGGTAAAACATAATGGTTGTTTATTCTCAGTTGAGCTACTCTTCCTTATCTGATGATGATGTTGATGAATGGAGGCTATATCAACTAGTGCAAGCTCGTAAAAGAAAAATGGATAGGATTGATATAATTCCATGTAGGACATCAATACTTACTGTGAATGATTATACAAGGGAACTATTGACCGGACAATGTGCTCGAATTTTGGAAAATTTTCGGATCACAGTTAATACTACGACTTTGTAACATACTTACAGAAGGGAATTATATATTAGAACATCATCATCATCGTAGAGTATCAGTTGAAGAGTCTCTTGCCATGTCCTTAACATTGACTGCTACGGATGGCCTTATAAGTGTAATTGCAGAGAGATTTCAACATTCAACTGAAACCATCGACCACAATATTTCTTTGATTGTCGAGCTTTTGTTCGCTTTGCTTCAAATATTATCCTCCTCGGAATGAGCATGTATTACATCCTAGAATAAAGGATAGCTCAAAGTTTTACCCGTGGTTTAAGGTATCAATATTTTTTATAAATTTTATGAAATGAAACTTTAGTATCACGTGATAAATTTCAATTGTTTTTTCAGGACTGTGTTGGAGCTATAGATGGAACACATGTGTAGTCATTCGTATCAGCGTCTTATCAAGACGCATTTCGAAATAAAAATGGAATATCACTCAAAATGTATTGGTTGCATGTGACCATTATATGAGATTTATCTTTGTTTATGCTGGATGGGAGGGCATCACACATGATTCAAGAATCCTACAAAGTGCATTAAGTTCGTCAAGGTGTAAATTTTCCAATGCCTCCTTTAGGGAAATCCTATGTGGTTGACTCGGCATACAAAAATATACCAGGATCTATGGTCCATTTTTTGTTGTTCGCTATCACATTCAAGACTTTACTGGTCGAGTTCGTGCTCCAAGAACTATAGAATAATATTTTAATCACATTCATTCTTCTTTGGGGAATGTAATTTAAAGAAATTTTGGATGTTTGAAGCGTCGTTTTGCCTTTCTTAAGGGACCTATGGATAATTATACTTTGAGAAACCAAGCGTACTTCGTATTTTCTTGTCGTGTATCACATAACTTTATTAAAGAAGTTCAACTGGGAAGATGATATCCTACGCGAGTTTGCAAATGAGGATTTACAAGTAGGGGAGATTGTGGAAATGAAGAAAATGATGAAAATGAAAACATGTTGGAAGAAATTGACACATCAAATGGTGCCATATTTCAATGGAATAATCGTCGAAATTTTATCAAAACTCAAATTTGAAATGCAACTAGAACTACCCGTTAATAATTTTATTTATAAATTACGTCGCTTTACTTTTGACATTTAATGAGAACTTGTACGTTTTAAGTTTCATATATTTTATGCATTCCTAAATTATGTCTTGTTGCACATTTTTAAATGAGTTTGATGTATGTACAAATATTTATAAAAATGTATTTTAATGAGACTAACACATTTTTTAAAATTAATTTTTATCTTTTTTTAATTGTATTTTGTAAAAATTTATACATTTAATTTGTTAGGATCGGAAAACAAGCTCGGATTTGTTAGGATCGGAAAACAAGCTCGGGAGTTCAGAGTGGGGGGTGTGGGGGGGGGGGGTGAATGAAATTCTTTGCTAATTTTTAATCGAAAATTGATTTCAAAATTTTACAGCTCGTAGCTAACCTCTAAGCCGAGTTACCAGCTTGGAGGGTTCTCAGTGTTAAACTGTCGTCTCATGTAATAAAATATTTTATGCGGAAAGAACACGTTTCAACAATGAACAATTTAAGTGTTGTGATGTAAAAGATAAGAGTCAAGTAATTTGTTTCTGGAAGTTCGGAGTTAATTCTTCTACGTATCCCCTTATTCCTCAACGGGAAGGATACCACTAGAAGATTTGATTTATACAACGCCTTGTACAAACCTGATCCGACAGTCAGCAGCTGCAAGAACTCCTAGCACTCAACCAAGAACCCAGACACGCGATCTGGTTTGAAATACAATGAACACAACTCTAAGCTGGTTGTGCAGATCTAGCACTCTACACTCTCTGTCTATGATTTACAAATGATAGTTCAACACTATAGATTGTGTGTGCAAATGTTTATGTGACACAAGAATTGATAGAACAATATGTGTGTGTGTGTCAAAAGCTGTCTAAGCTGGTTAGACAGATGAACTCTGTTTTTATTTTGAAAAATTCGTAAGTTCGTTGTTGTAGAGGATCCAAGAGCGGTCTCAAACTGATCTGACCTCGAATTTATACCCTTTAGATACAACGGTAATAGTTGTTACCAGTAGACACGTCTTGTGTATCCAAATTAAAATGTATGCGACGTATTAAATACTTGTACTATTCTGGTACATCACCATTAAATGCATTTCCATTTTAGCATACTCTACGTCGTCTCCAGTTCAAAAATCTCTATATATCTTAGCTCAAAGTAGTTCCAACGACTACAAATTGATACAGAGAGGTCAAATACTTCACATCAATCAGTACGAATCCTCAACATACTCTGAAGTCCATTTTGTTAAGTTGTCCTAACTTTGCTGGTTTTTTGACCTGGTCGCTGTACGTTGAACTGCTTTTCTAATCTGCTCTTAGCTGATCGAATCTAATCTGCTCTAACATCTCCAAGTATCTGGGCTGGTTTGACTTTAACCAGCATAACACTGTCCATATTATCTCCAATATGGTTTCTATAATTAACGGTGTAAGTTTCGTCCAAATATTGTCAATTATCTCTGAGCTGATTAATCTCTTTTATTTGTCTTCACCAAAACTTATAAATTTACTCTAACAATTTCCCCCTTTTTGGTGATGAAAAAACTTATGCATAAAAAGAGATTTTATTATTTGTTAAACATTTCATACAATAATCAGTTGTACATCAGAAAACAAGAAAAACTAAACCCGCCCTAGGTCCTACAACAGCCGTCTTTTTTTATTGCTTTGTCCTTCCCCCTTTTGGCATCACGTATCTCTTTTAGACATTCAACCATTTCAGCAACCTGCGATTTTAATAACGCAATATCACCCGCAAGGTTCTGTTGGCTGTCCGTAAAATGTCTAACCAGACTGGTGTCCAGCCCGTCTATCTTGGTCTCGAGTTGCCGTTTGAATTGCAAAGTAGTATGCTTTGCAATAAATGTATCATCCTTTATCCGATCTGTCGCGGAACCGCGGCGGATCCGGATCACGCCTCCCGGCGAGGCAGCGGAAGAACAAAAATTGGGCCGGGAGACGATCAATACAATTCAATAAACAAATCATGCTATGACCATTCATAGGGTGTTTCTCGGGGTTACCTTTCTGGCAACTCGTGCCTGGCTCCGACCAGTTTCGCGAGGAAACCGGCACTTCACGGTAGGCGGCGGTAGATAACGTCAATCAGGTCCACGACCGGATACGAGACTCCTTTGTCAGCCTGCACTAGAAGGCCTGACGAGATCGGCGCGGACGGATTCTCCTCGAAAGATTGGCCGGAACAATTTTCGGCGAAGGGGGCGGCGGTGGCGGCGGCGGTGGCGGCGGCGTGAGGTTTGAGGAGAGGGGGGCGGCGCTTCACAAGCTCTAGGGTTTAGGGTTTGTATCAAGAGTTAAGTGTTTAGTTGTGAAGCCTAAGTCTACATTAAGTAAACTTAGTGATGGACTTGGACCGGCCCAACGGGCCCGGGTCCAACGGATGAACATTCAGTTCATCCCCATCACCGTGACTTCATCGTAACTCCGATCGTCGATCAGATCGGACCGATCGACTCAGTTTCCAAAACTGAATACTATGATCTGAAAAACCATTTTTCAGAACCCCAGTGCAAAATGACCGTTTTGCCCCTCAACAGCGGAAATCACGATTTGACCCCTGTTGACTTTTAGGAAAGAAAGCTCGTGTGGAAGTGCGATATCAAGGCCCGACAGCTTTTCAACGAGCCCAATCATACGAACCCCATGCTCGCGGACCGAAGTCCCATCGCGCATACGGCTCGTCATCAGCTCCTTGACAGCCGTGAACCTCTCATGTCGAGAGTTCTCCCCGTACAGTTCTTTGAGATGAAAAAGTATGTCAGCAGCATACTTCGTCTTCTCAAAACGCCGTTGCATTTCATTGGACATCGATGCCATCACATAGCACCGAGCTTTAACCTCGTCGTCCCACCATTGTTTGAGCGTTACCAGCTCCTCAGGGCTGATATCGGCAGGGGAAAACTTCGGAGGTCTCTTCTCTATCGCATAGAGAAGTTTCTCCGAAGCCAATACAAGATTGAGGTTGCGGAGCCAGTCTTGGTAGTTCAGACCGGTGAACCTGTTGCTATCCAGTATAGCAGCGAGCGGGTTTTTCATCGGAACCATTTTATAAGCAGTAATACTGAAAGGAAAACGGACATACATTACTAACTATATATTAATAATCGCTAAGACATAAAACATGGTCGTTAAGTTTTATGAATTACCCTCCCACTATTTTCACCACCCTCTAATGAAATCGAGAAAACAGGTTTCTTTAGTGGGTACACGGAGCCCAATCAAGCGACCATGGACCCGAATAATATCAGCCATCCATGACCCCAAAAGGTAGTTTCCGATTCTAACCGGTGCAACCTCCATGTATTCACCTCACGTCCAGTAAGGGCCCAATAATATGACGTCGTTTACTATCACGTGTCAAGATGACCCATCAATGTTGAGTCGTGAAGGACGGTCCCCTTAACGTCCCCAATAATATGGGCCAACGTTAAAGGGAGTTCCAACCGACTCACAACAGTTGTCAATGATGTGGACAGCTTTCCGGCATACATGACCCCCTCAATAATATGAGTCGGGCCATGTATACGGGTAGCATCGACGTACACCCATTGTTGATGGAAGGTAGGGTTAATTTAAACAATTTTAAATACCCTTTTATTTATCGAATAAACATTTTATCTTGATATAAGTTTTAAATCATATTTAAAACGAAGGATTTTATTTTTGAAAAATTTTGGTCTCATGCATATTTAAATCTAATTTAAAATATGCAACATGCGGATTCAATTAATCTATATATCAACATATATAAATAAATAGGACGATCGATCGTGAGAGCTATGCGGTCCGTGGTTGCCAGCCACGGACCTGGGTCCAATCCTAGGGGTAATGCAATATGCAATGCAATCATATTACAAAGCTTTCCGGTTTTACAGATCTTCGGTCTTCAATATCTTGATCGTCATCGTCCACCGTCTTAGGATGTCCTCCCACTAAATCTAGTAATTTACATTTAAAATTGAGTATTGATCAGATCCGAAAAACACTGGCTCTGATACCACTGTTGGGATCTAGATCACACCCCCCGGCGAGGCAGCGGAAGAACAGAAAAACGTGTCCGGGAGACGATCAATACTATAAAATCATACACAATCTATGACATTCATAGGGTGTTTAATAGGAATACCTTGTTGGCACTTGTGCCTGGCTCCAACCGGAATTACAATAACGCCGGCCCTTCACGGTAGATTGTGGTAGATAACGCCAATCAGGTCCACGACCGGAGGTGGGATTCCTTCGTCAGCCTGCACTAGAAGGCCTGACGAGATCTGCACTGACGTATTCTCCTCGTCGAATTGGTCGGAACGAATTTCGGCGACTCGAGGAGGCGGCGGCGGCGGCGGCTTGTGAGAGAGGAGAAGGGGCGGCTATGATTAGGGTTAGGGTTGTTATGAATTGAGTTTTTATTAAAGTGCTTAAGTCTACATTAAGTAGACTAACAATGGACTTGGACCGGCCCATCGGGCTCGGGTCCAAATGACGATATCCATTGCTGCAACTTCATCGTAACTCCGATCGCCGATCAGATCGAACGGATCGACTCAGTTTCCAAAACTGAATGTTATGATGTGAAAAATAATTTTTCAGATCATCTAACCCTAAATTTTTTTTGCCCCTCAACATCGGCAAATCACGATTTGACCTCTGTTGACTTTTTAGGAAGTCGCACTCCCAAAATCCTCTTCGTATGCTCAACACATTGAGCTGAGTATCCGTGCGGGAATCTCGAATCCAGTGCTTGTGTGACCCTCAATGGTTCAGGGATACAGCTAGCCGTGGGCCCACAACCATTGTGGCTCCGGAATCACAATTCCGGACTTGCCCATCGGATCATGATAAAGCGTCTAGCAACATCGTCCCATGATCCCCTAGGTATCTCTGATAGTGCCTGCAAGAACCAGTTGGTCGTGGTTAGCGTACAGTACGGTCCTTTCAATCCATATATCCCGATCAGATCAACGACCATTGGTAAATCGAGAGTCGCCATAGATCCGATAGCTATGCATACATCTTGGAGATCGAATAGTGACATCACGAGTGTAACTAGGTAAACACATTTACCTAAAACACTTCTAGTACTCTGGCAGAGATTTATACACTATTATCCCCTCAGATAGCATAGGATATCCACGCATGTCTGCGAGCGGTGAATCCTCGACAACAATGCATCGACTCCTACATGCATCGGGGTCTCACCCAATCCCGACGCCTTATGACCCCAAGTGAGTCGGCAAACGGGTCAAAGTGAGACGCCTATCATGTAGAGTCTCAATGACGTTTCGAGTCGTGAGGACTAATCGGTACAACCAAGACCTCGGACTTATCCACTCGACAAATGGTAACCACTTGGAAAGTCCGAACTAGGGTAGTTCGATAGATCACCAGGTCACTATCTATCTGCATGCTCAGAACATCACAATGTTCCCTACCAATGAAACATGGTACTTCGCATCGCAGATACTAGTCTCGAACTCGGGCGGCCTTATCCTCATTTTGACGGCCCAATCGACTAGGAACATGTTCAGAATACACAGTGACTATTATATGTGTTTCATGATAGCCGTCATACCCACTATCACATCTAACATACACTTGAGTGCATTCTAGGTCTTTACTCAACGCAATTGTAAATTATTATACTACAC
>KQ996670.1:191408-204949 GCA_001598015.1 Dorcoceras hygrometricum | reverse complement strand
AGTGCAACCAGTCGAGGGGACTCAAGATAGCGATAGCAAAACGATGTCGTTTACATAAGTTGGTACGACAGCGTTTTGCCTTCGCGCTAAGATTCAGCAGATGGTTTGCGATGACACAACCAGCTGGTGTAAATCAAATGATGACCAGTTGGAGTGCAAATCAAATGATAATCAGCAGTTGGTAGCGACAGTACATTCAGACGAGAGCTACAATAGACCAGCTGCGAGGGGACTCAAGATAGCGATAGCAAAACGATGTCGTTTACATAAGTTGGTACGACAGCGTTTTGCCTTCGCGCTAAGATTCAGCAGATGGTTTGCGATAAGACAACCAGCTGGTGCAAATCAAATGATGACCAGTTGGAGTGCAAATCAAATGATAATCAGCAGTTGGTAGCGACAGTACATTCAGACGAGAGCTACAATAGACCAGCTGTTGATATGCATCCACTCGCAAAGATCCAGACGCAACGATAATTTCAGCAGCAGCGCAAAGAAGAGTGAAGTCTGGACAGTTGCGAAGAAGAAATGACACTCAGCTGTTGGGATGCAATCAACGCTCAAAATGGAAAGAATCAATGGCTGAGATTAAGTCGTGCAAATTGCCTCAATTCAAGGGAACAAGATTTGTACTATTCTGGGAAATAGTACAATTTACAGAGGAAGTTTGCACGGAAATGGAAAGACGATGAATTAGCCTTGACATGCGCAGAGGAGATTTGGAATTTATCTAACGGCTATAATCAAACAGAGGCTATATATGCGAAGGCAACGCCATTGAAGAACATGACTGTTGAAGTTGTTGTTGCACAGAAAAGAGAAAATCAATAGAAGACAACAACAGAGGGAAAATGAATCTGAAGTGAAGCTGTCAACTTTCATACTAGAGAGAGCTTAATTGCAGTTGACAGTGAAGCTAGAATTAGCTTGTGTAGAGCAATTTCCCTAGTGTGTGAGAAACAGAGAGTTGAGCGTTTCATTGTATCAAATCTCACACACAGAGATTCATTCACATTGTATGAGTGAATGAATCTCAAAACCTTTCACGAACAAGTCCCGTCCAAGCACGATGACGTTAAACTCATGTGTATGTAGTTAGTCACACAGTTGCGGCTGGTGTGCATTTGTGAAGTCTAGGAGTTCTCACAGCTGCTGGTTGTGGGAGCGGGTCTGTACACGAGTTGTAAGATCAAATCTTCTAGTGGATCCTTCCGAGGTGGAAGAAGGGGAGATGTAGGACATTGAGGTCCGAACTTCCAGAAACAAATCTGCTGTGTATCGGTCCATTTACTTTAAGCTTTCAGCACTCACATTATTTTAGCACGCATAACTCACGCATACACAGATTTCAGCACGCACGCATATTTCAGCACTTGCATTATTTCAGCACTCGCATCTTCCAGCACTTGCTTACTTTCAGCATTCACGCACTCAGTTCAGCACTTGCACAAGTCTCAAACAGATTTATGTTGTACATAAATCTGTTTGAGTTGTTTTAAAATATAGGATTCAGTTCTGGTATTTTCCGCATGATTTTTAAATCATACCAGATCTGTCTCCGGTGCTCTGTTTACTTTAGTTGTTCAAGAACATTGAGCTATTGCAGCTCCGTATTAGCAGCACAAAATTTTTAATCGCTCATTTTAAACCAGCGGCTGCTAGTTTCCTTTGAAAAACAGGGACCAACAAACCCACACGCCATAAGTTGGCTAGTTGGACATCTACTCTAACAGTCGCATGTGGAGCTTAGTGACATACCCGTTGCTCGAGATTTCTCAGACATGTTTCCGGAGGAGATTCCTGGTTTTCCTCCAAGGAGGAGATTGACTTCAGCATTGAGTTGGTACCTGGTACGGCTCCTATTTCACAAACTCCGTGTCGTTTAGCACCAGCCGAGTTGAGGGAGTTGAAGGTACATCTTAGCGACTTGTTGAATAAAGGCTTTATTAAGCCGATTATGTTATCGTGGGGAGCTCCTATCTTGTTTGTGAAGAAGAAGGATGGTTCGATGAGGATGTGCATCGACTTTTGGCAATTGAATAAGGCGACAGTGAAGAATAAGTACCATCTACCGAGGATCGAAGATTTGTTTGATCAGATTCAGGGTTCAGCGGTGTATTCTAAGATCTATCTACGTTCGGGGTACCATCAGTTGCATATTCGAGAGCAATGTGTTGCGAAAACTACGTTTCGTACGAGGTATGGGCATTACGAGTTCTTGTTTATGCCATTTGGTTTGATGAATTCCCCTGCAGATTTCATGTAATTGATGAATCGAGTCTTTTGAGAATTCATCGATCAGTTTGTGATTGTGTTTATCAATGATATTTTGGTGTACTAAAAGACTCCGATGCAGCGTAAAGAGCATTTGAGGTTGGTTCTCCAAACACTTCGAGACTCGTAGCTGTATGCTAAGTTCTCCAAATGCGAGTTTTGGTTGGATAGAGTAGTGTTTCTGGGTCATGTCATTTCAGCTGCAGGTATATCTGTTGATCCCAGTAAGGTAGAGGTTGTGGTGAACTGGGAACGTCGCCAGAAATATTTCAGAGATTCGTAGCTTTTTGTGATTGGCTAGCTATTATCGCCGCTTCATTGAGGGATTCTCCAGTATAGCTAAGCCTATGACGCAGTTGACCCAGAAAGACAAGAGATTTGTTTGGACAGAGCAATGCGAGAACAATTTCCAATTGCTCAAAGAGAAGCTAACTTCAGCACCTGTGTTGGCTTTGCCTTCAGGTTCCGGTGGTTTGTGGTTTTCGGATGCTTCACTTAATGGATTGGGTTGTTTGTTGATGCAGAATGGTCGAGTCATTGCATATGCTTCTCGTCATTTGAAACCTCATGAGACTCGTACCCAGTTCATGATTTGGAGTTGGCAGCCGTGGTCTTTGCCTTGAAGATTTGGCGCCACTATCTGTATGACGAGCAGTTTGTGGTGTATATAGACCGCAAGAGTCTTCAGTATCTTTTCTCTCAGTCAAATTTGAATATGAGACAGCGTAGACGGATGGAGCTACTTAAGGATTTTGATTATGAGATCCAATACCAGCCTGGGAAAGTGAATGTAGTTGCTGATGCATTGAGCAGGAAAGCTCAAGTGTCGATGCTTGCATCGTTATCTATCTCGAAGGTTCATGAGCATCTGAGCACTACTGGTTGGCGTTTTTACCCAGGTGATGATTATGTTGTGTTTCATCTTTTCAAGTTGAGCCGCAGATTGTTTCGAGTATTAGAGCAGCTCAGAGAACATATCCATATATCCATGAGTTGAAGTTGAAGGCTAGAGCTGGACAGTTGGAAGATTGTTCTGTCTCATCTGATGGTTGTTTGAGATTTCGTGGCAGGTTGGTAGTGCCAAATCTGATTGATTTGAAGGAGGAGATCATGAGGGAAGCATACTGTAGTAGACATAGTGTCCATCCTGGTGCAAGGAAGATGTACCATGCCTTGAAGCCGCACTATTGGTGGGCAGGTTTGAAGAGCGATGTTGCTGGTTTTGTCGCTCGCTGTCTGAATTGCCAACAAGTTAAGGCAGAAAGGATGAGACCTGGTGGTTTATTGCAGAGTTTAGAGGTGCTCCAATGGAATTGGGAGCATGTAGCAATGGATTTTGTTACACATTTTCCTTGTTCCAGTCGAGGATGTGATGCTGTCTGGGTTGTGATAGACAGACTTTTGAAGTCAGCTCACTTCATTCCCTACAATATGACGTATTCTTTGAAGAAGATGGCGAGTTGTACATATATTTCGTGATGTGTTTGCCTGGTGTGCCTATGTTCATTGTTTCAGATCGAGATCCGAGGTTTACTTCCAGATTTCTAAAGAGTTTACAAACAGCTTTGGACACCAGATTGTCTATGAGTACAGCATATCATACTCAAACCGATGGCCAATCTGAGAGGAATATCCAGACTTTGGAGGATAAGTTGAGAGCTTTTGTGATGGATTTCAGTGGTAGCTGGCAAGATTCGTTGTCTTTGGTTGAGTTTTCATATAATAACAGCTACCAGGTGACGATTGGCATGGGACCATTTTAGGCATTGGATGGTAGGAAGTGCAGATCGCCAATTTATTGGGAAGAAGTGGGGGAGAAGCAGCTGTCTTCTCCAGAATTTGTGCAGAAAATGAGAAGGTGGATCTGATTAGGCAACGTATGAAAGCTGCACAAGATCGCCAAGCTAGTTATGCGATAGAAGGCATAGGCCTTTGGAATTTCAGGTTGGTGATCAAGTGTTCTTGAAAGTTTCTCCTTTCAGAAGCGTTATGAGATTTGGTCTCAAGGGAAAGTTAGCTCCTCGTTGTTGGACCTTATGAGATTGTGGAGAGGATTGGTCCTTTGGCTTATCGTTTGTTGTTTCCACCAGATCTGTCCTCATTACATGATGTGTTTCATGTATCTATGCTGAGGAAGTATGAGCCAGATCCTTCCCATGTGTTGCAAACTAACGAGATGGAGCTGGATCGAACTTTGAGTTATGTTGGGTATCCCTTGCAGATTCTGGACAGGAAGGAGAAATAGCTCAGGAGCAAGATCATTCCCTTGGTGATGGTCCAGTGGAGCAAACATGGTATAGAAGAAGCTACGTGGGAGTTAGAGGAGAAAATGTAACGTGAGTGGCCTCATCTGTTTGAGTAGATCTTGCATTAACTCCAGTAGCTAGTTTGCTTGTTGTTTTGCCCAGTCATCTTGAACTCTTGGTTAGTAGCCTCTTGTTGCGTGTTAGAGTGTTGCTGGGTGTATTTTGCGTAGCGTGATTTCTCCGTTGTTGAGCTTTTGTTCAGTTCTGGAGTTGTCGTTTGATTTCGAGGACGAAATCTTATTTTCAGTGGGGGAGGAATGTGAGACCCGAAATATGATTGGATTAATTAAGTTAATTAATCGGGTTTAGTATAGAATAGATATGGCGTGGGCAGATCTGGGATGGATCAGCTTTCATCTGGCATGCTTGGTGAACGTATCGGATCTGTATGAATATTAGAAACAACCCTGGAATGTTGGAGAATTTTGCGAGAACATAGTCATATTTGAGAATTGGTGGTGAAATCTGGTTGTCGCAAGCCATTCTGGGCGCGCTAGTTGAATATCATGTGCGGGTAGCGAAGCGACGTCGTTTGGGAGAAATCAGATTTGAGGTGCGTAAGTTGCTATTATTGTGTGGTCCGGCTTGGTTTGTAATTTGGTGTAGACCGGTTCCGGGTTTTCTAGATTGGAAGGAAGTGCGACGTCGTTTTGGTTATCAGTGAACGCTGGTTAGTACTTGTGTGAGATCTGGTCATCCAGATCTGGATTGCGATGCGACGCCGTTTAGAGAGACATCGTTGGTAGTAGCGCGCTGGTTTAGCGTATGGTCCAGATCTGGAGTAGTACTCAGATCTGAGTGGGTATCAGCTTTGAGCCAGTGTTGTCGGTGGTTACTTTTCATCAGATTTGGGAGACTTAAGTTGTATATATATAGGACTTTGACTGTAGTCTCGCAATTATTTCCCGACACTTAGAAAATATATCTTCTCCCGACATCGAACTCTCTTCTGTCGCGATATCCTAGTTACTGTTCACCGAACCTTATCTTCTCCGATTGCCGGCAGTTGAAGACTCCGATTGGAGCAAGAGTGGTAGCGCTGGATTCCTCTCGCTAAGACGTTTCTTCTTATACCATTTTCGAAGGCTTGGGTTAAGCTGGAAGAAGATCGCGAAAGGAGCTACCTTGTGTAGTCTGTTAGCATTTCGATCAGAATTGTTATTCTGTTCAGGTGGCAGATTCGAGTTACTCGGGACTCTTGTTGTGGTAATTGTAGCTCAGAAAGGTAAGGTACAAATCTGATCTTGTTCACAGCTTTGGGATTTGGCATGGATATAGGTGTATTCTTGCTGGTATTGCGTGTATTGTGTGCTACTATGTTGTTGTTGCTTACTGCTAGTCTCTGTGCTGATTATTGTAAGCTGTTGCATTGGCATACACACATTTTCCACGCTTGAGCTCATATCTATTAGCTGTTGTTGTTGTTGTGCTAATCTGTATGTACCAGGAGCTGTTTTGAGGACGAGCGGCAATATCGTGCTCCTCATCTCCCTGTTTGGTTATCTGTTAGTCGCTATGAGACGAGTGGATAGTACCATTCTCTCATGAGTTTTGGCAACAGCAGGTTGAGTGATTTGTTTATGCTCCGGTACAGTGTGTTGATACGAGTGGATAGCTACCACGCTCTCGCATACTCCGTGGCCACTATCTTTTGTTCGATCTGTTGACAGCTTCTGAGCTGGTTCTTGAGCTCCTTTGACTCCCTGTTTGATTGAAATCCTTCGTTCTTGCATTTTGCTGTCTCATGCATAGCACGTGCATTTATATCTGTTGCTATCTATTTGCTGTTTATATTTCTCTCCGTACTGGGGTTTGACCCCATGTTCCTCTGGGGCTGGTTGTTTTGCCTGTTTATGTGTTGATCAGGTTACCGAAGTTTCTCAGCTGGTCAAGGAGATGACTCAGCTGGTGGTGCCCCAGGAGGTGGATAGAGTGTCCCAGTTATGTATATTATATGATAATGCAATAGAGTCTTTGTCGGGGGATGTCCCGTAAGGATGTAATGTTCTATTGCTGATTTTTAGTTTTGTTGTTGGGATACTCGATGCTTGTCTTTGTGTTTTGCAGCTGTTAGTGTTCAGCTTTGGAGTTATTGTAAAAGCATTATTTTGAGTATCAATGTATTTTTAAATTATGTTTTCTAAGTCAGGCCAAAGCGAAAACTTTTATCCACTTTTAAACGCTTCTGTATTGATTATTGCGTGGTTAATCTATGAATTGTGCACCGGGCCTGACATTTTTCTTTCGTTTTCTTTTTCTTCTCAACCTCTTTCGCCACATCCTTCTCCACGGTCTTGGTCATCTGCGACTGCACCTTCAGTACCACTGGCTGTATCCTCAGTTTTCTTGCTGGACTCACCAGCTGGAACAAAAGTCAGATTCTTTTTCACATAAGTGAGAACAGACTTGTGGTTCAACGCCTTCAATGGTTGAAGCTTAACATACTCCCCAAGGTCTGCTTTCACAAGCTTGGCCAATAACACACTGAGCTACACGGCGAATCCTTGTGACTGTTTGGTATGTGTATGCACCATCGCTACCAATATCTGGAGCAGAACATGTGCCCAGTTTACGTTCAAGCCAGCACTAATGGCCACCATCAAGTCAAACTTCTCACTGGTCACCACATCAAACGAACCAGGTTTGGTGCATAGTGCCTTAGCCACAACATCATGCAACAATCGGTACTCGATCTTCATTTCCTTCTTTTTGTTTGGTGCCCGAAACGGAACATCAGTTCCCAAGAACCTCATTCTCATTTCCGACACTGTCGGGGTAGGAAGATAAAGAAAGCTAACCATCCCTTCAGTTTGAAGTCCAAACGTTTATGCGAACACATCATTGGTAATCCCTATTTTCCTGTTAGCCACAAAACTGACAATCGTCCCCGCGATAACTTTGGCATTGGCGAAAAACTCTATCACCACTCCCTCAAACACTGAACCAGATACTTCCAAGAATCCCTTAAGCCCTGTTTCGTCCAGGAAATTAAACATTCTGACCATCCCAGTGTGCTCCATGGCGAGCACGGACGCGAAATCAACCTGCATAGCATTTACGGAAAGGGAAGAAGCCATTGTGTAGATTAAAGGGTTCGGAAGCAAAGGAATTGTGAAAGATTGCAATAAAAGCTGTTAAACTTCTTGCTAGAATGCTATAATGCGCGAAATATTTGAAAGCGTACTGAAAAAGGTAAAAAGAAACTGTTTATGTACGAACGAGGAGAGAGAAGGGTTTTAAGTGGACACGTGTCATCATCACATTTAAGAGTCATTTGAAATTCCAGAAATATGACCGTCCGATTTAAAATGAATTTTAAAAGACAAAACCATCTCACCCGTTCTATTTTATATACCAGCATGGAAAACAATTAATTCAAACACCGTGATAACATCACATTGTGTATGTCTCTAAACTGGACCAGATCAGCGGGGAGCTGACCAGCTCGAAGATAAACAGCGGACTTTTGTCTTATCTGTTTGAGTTATTTTGTTCCCCCTGAATATATGCATGTAGAACACAATCAGGACATATCCAAGAGACCTAAAACATTTCTAAAATAAGAAAACTTAGCGTCCGATAGAGTCTTGGTGAAGATATCAGCAACTTGCTGATCTGTTGACACATGCTCCACCTGAACGTCTTTCTTTAGCACATGGTCTCGAATGAAATGATGTCTGATATCAATATGCTTGGTTATGGAATGCAGCACAGGGTTCTGAGTGATCTCTATAGCACTTGTGTTGTCGCAGAAGATGGGTGCTTTCTGTGCATTAATGCCATAGTAGCTGAGCTGTTGTTGTATCCATAGAATTTGAGCACAGCAGCTCCCAGCTGCAAGGTACTCTGTCTCAGCTGTGGACGTTGCAATTGATGTTTGTTTCTTGATGAACCACAAAATTAATCTGTCACCCAAGAACTGGCAGTCCCACTAGTGCTACGTCGATCATCTTACAACCTGAGTAATCTGCATCACTATAACCAATCAAATTGAAACTTGAGTCTTTGGGATACCAAAGACCCACGTTCTATGTTCCCTTAAGATATTTTAGGATATGCTTGACAGCAATGTAGTGTGACTATTTTGGATCAGCTTGGAACCTCGCAGACATACAAACCGAAAACATGATGTTCGGTCTGCTTGCGGTTAGGTACAATGTTCGGTCTGCTTGCGGTTAGGTACAAGAGAGATCCAATCATCCCACGATACATTGTTACCTCAACGGAAGTTCCAGCTTCATCTTTGTCCATCTTGATTGATGCACTCATTGGAGTAGATGCTGATGAACATTTTTCCATTCCGAACTTCTTGAGAAGTTCTTTGGTGTACTTCACTTGATTGATGAAAATTCCATCTTCAAGCTGTTTCACTTGCAAGCCTAGGAAAAATATCAGCTCCCCCATCATGCTCATCTCGAATTTATCCTGCATAAGCTTGAAAATTTTTTCACAAAGCTTAGGATTAGTAGAGCCAAGTATGATATCATTGACATAAATCTGTACTAACAATACATGATTATTCTTAACAAATTTAAACAATGTCAAGCTTAGGATTAGTAGAGCCAAGTATGATATCATTGACATAAATCTGTACTAACAAGACATGATTATTCTTAACAAATTTAAACAATGTCTTATCAACAGAGCCGATAACAAAATCATGATCTATTAAGAATTTGGACAAAGTATCATACCAAGCTCTAAGAGCTTGTTTCAGACCATACAAAGCTTTATCAAGCTTGTAAACAAAGTCTGGTCTGTTATGATCTACGAAGCCAGGAGGTTTTGTAACGTAGACTTCCTCATTAAGGATGACGTTTAAGAAAGCACTTTTAACATCCATTTGATAGACATTAAAATTCTTAAATGCGGCATATGCAAGAAAATGTGAATGGCTTCTAGCCTAGCTACAGGAGCAAATGATTCCTCAAAATCATTTCCTTCTTCTTGCCTATAACCTTGAGCTACTAGCCTAGCCTTGTTTCGAAGTACATTCCCACTTTCATCTAATTTATTCGTAAATACCCATTTAGTACTTATAATGTTTTGATTATTAGGTCTAGGAACTAGATGCCATACAATGCTACATTCGAATTCGCTAAGTTCTTCTTGCATTGCTTCTATCCAGCTTGGGTCTACTAAGGCCTCTTCTACCTTCTTTGGTTCTAGATAAGATATGAATGCAGAATTAAAGTATTCATCTATCATCTGGTCTCGTGTCCTAAGGGGTGAAGTAGGGTTACCGATGACCAGCTCAGGTGGATGATTTTTATGCCACCAGAAACCTGGTCGATATGAGGTTGATGCTTCATTCTAAGAGTTGATTTGTGCATCCTGTTCCCCCTGCATGCCTGCTGGATCAACTGGAATACCACTTGTTGGATTGCCACTTGTTATACTAGGATCATCAGTCTGTGCCTGTTCTCCACTAGCTGGAACGTGATATAGACCGGCTTGCGCGCGTTCTGGATCAACATTGCTTGAACCAGCACTCTCACCGGGTACACCTGTTTCTAGATGGTCCTGCATATTCTCACTGTCAGTCAAATCAATGACCTCAATGTTATCTGGAACACCATCTTGCGCAACATCTCGAATATCGGCATTTGTAATTGGTGCATCCGGTGCATGTTGGTCACCAGCTTGGAATCTGTATTATGCCTCGTCATCACTTGATTCATCCAGTTTAGTTGATTCCAGACGAGTACACAAATCATTGATCTTGGAAGTTGATGATGATCTGAAGTTGATTTCATCAATCACCACGTGAGCTGATTCTTCAACAGTTAGCGTCCTGGTATTTAAAACTCCGTATGCTCTGCTCATCGCTGAGTATACTAGGAAGATACTTGGATCAGATTTAACAACAAAAGCTTTTAGGTATGTTTTGCCATTTTTATGGATAAAACATCTGCATCCAAACACCCTGCAATAATAGATATCAGATTTCTTGCCATTCCAGATCTCGTATGGGATAATTCCATGCTGCTTATTTTTATCATTGATCTGTTTTGAGTATAGCAAGCCGTGTTTACTGCTTCAGCACAAAATTTCTTTGAAATGTCTGAATCAGCAATCATCGTTGTAGCAGCTTCTTTTAAAGTGAGATTTCTACGCTCAGCTAACCCGTTTTTCTGAGGTGTTCTAGCTGCACTCAACTCATGTTTGATCCTAATGTCATCCAGATAAGAGGACAATTTAAAATTTAAAAACTCTGTTCCTCTGTCACTCTTTATTCGGTTGACATTGCAAGATTTCTCATTTTGTACATGTTTTAAAATATTGATCAGCTGGTTGGCAGTTTGATCTTTAGATTTTTAAAAACAACACCCAAGTAAATTTTGAAAAATCGTCAATGAGGACAAGGGTGTATTTCATTCCCCTAAGCTGGTTACGGGTATACGTCAATGAGGACAAGGTGTATTTCATTCCCTAAGCTGGTTACGGGTATGGGACCAAAAGATCCATATGTAAAATATCCATCTTACGTGAGGTTTTGTTACTGCATCAATTTTTGAAAGTAGATTTTAAATATTTTCCCAGTTGACAGGCAGAGCAAATCCTATCCTTTTAAAACTTTATCTTGGGAAAGCTATCAACTAGCTCACGCTTACTCAGATTGGCAATTTTTTTAAAATTCAGATGATTCATCCGCTGATGTCATAGCCAGCTCTTGGAAGAGTCAGCTACTAGGCAAGTTTGTTCTGTGTGCGACTGGTCTGACCAATCTATTTTGTAGGTATTCCTTGATCTATAACCCACCAGCACGGTCAGACCTTCTGGATTCAGAACTGTGCATGGGTTCTTTTGAAATTTTACTGAATAATTACTGTCGAACTGACTGAAACTGATCAAGTTGTAGCACAAGTTCTCTACAAGGAGAACGTTGTTGACAGTAAAATTACCATGGGTAAGCTTACCCTGACCCACAGTGTTACCATTCGAGTTATGATCGAAGGTGATCTTAGGTCCGGTGAATTGCTTGATATCTGTAAGAAGCTTGGCATCTCCAGTCATGTGCCTCGCACATCCACTGTCCAGATACCACATTGATTGCTCCAATCTGGAAACATGCTGTTCCTGCAATCACAAATGAAACAGTCTTGGTACCCTTGACTTATTGGGGTCCAAGCTTGCTTAATCCTTTTGGGACCCACACTTGGATAATCTTAACAAATTTACCAGTGCGTGGATCAAAATATGTGTTTCATTTGTGTGTGGTCTTTGATCTGGTATTGGTCTGATAAGCAGTGCATGTGCCACTCGATCTAGGTTTACGATATCTAGGCCTGTACTGCCTGTCCTCCTTAGAAGCTTGATAAAACTGGCCTTGCTTTTTACCACCAGATTTGGGTTTACTCCTCATCTGTTCAACTTTCTTCTTTAGCCAGCTTTCCCGAGGCTGCTCAGGAGCAGTATACCCCAGCCCGCAAAATCTTCCTTGCGAGATCAGTGTTTTAGCTGCTATATTTTCTTCATCATAGTGTGCCTCTACGGGCTGTCCCGCGCTAGATCTTACAAAATTCATTGTTTTAAGTGTTGGAGACAATGAAGGATCCGGATCCCGTTTTCCTGGGGCGCATCGGAAGTTAAAATTTTGCCCCGAGATACGTTCAATACATTAAAACTAATCAATAAACCATTCATAGTATGTTTATCGATTGTTACCTTGCTGGCGTCTAGGCGCCTGGCTCCAACCAGATTCACAGGGAATTCTGGTTCTTGAAATGTAGGCGGCGGTAGATCGTCTAATCAGGTCCACGACCGGAAACGCGATTCCTCTGTCAGTCTGCACTAGAAGATCTGACGGATTTTAGCACGAAAGGATTCTCCTCATCACGCTGATCGAAACAAGTTCGATCACGAAGTCACCGATGGCGGGCGGCGGCGGCGCTTGGAGGTGGCCGGCGGCGGCGTGAGGTTTGGGAGAGGAGGGGTGACCGATTTTAGGTCTAGGGTTGTGTTGTATTGTTTTTTATTCAAGCCCTAGGTTATATCAACATATAGACCTATGATAGGCTTGAACCGGCCCATTGGACTTGGGTCAGGGCCAGGTCCATATGAACATTCGGTTCATTTAAATCACTGCGGTTTCATCATAACTCCGATCGACGATCAGATCGGACCGATCGAATCAGTTTTAAAAACTGAATGTTATGATGTGAAAAACAATTTTTCAGATTATCTAGCCCAAAATAGCAGTTTAGCCCCTCAACTTCAGGAAATCGCAATTTGACCCCTGTTGACTTTTAGGAAGTCGCACTCCCCAAAATCCTCGTCCTATTCTCAACACATTGAGCTCAGTTTCCGTGCGGGAATCATGAATCCAGTACTTGTGTGACCCTCAATGGTTCAGGGATACAGTTAGCCGTGGGGCCACAACCATTGTGACTCCGAAATCACAATTTCGGACTTGCCCATCGGATCATGGTAAAGCTCCTA
The DNA here is from genome assembly GCA_001598015.1 of Dorcoceras hygrometricum. NCBI lineage: Eukaryota > Viridiplantae > Streptophyta > Magnoliopsida > Lamiales > Gesneriaceae > Dorcoceras > Dorcoceras hygrometricum. Next base: position 191,927 of record KQ996670.1, on the reverse strand, counting down.
GCAACATCGCCCCATGATCCCCTAGGTATCACTGATAGTGCCTGCAAGAACCAGTTGGTCGTGCTTAGCGTACAGTACGGTCCTTTCAATACATATATCCCGATCAGATCAACGATCATTGGTAAATCGAGAGTCGCTAAAGATCCGATGACTATGCATACATCTTGGAGATCGAATAGTGACATCACGAGTGTTACTAGGCAAACCCATTTACCTAAAACACATCCAGTACTCTGGCCAGAGATTCATACACTATTGTCTCCTCAGATAGCATAGGATATCCACGCATGAAAGCGAGCGGTGAATCCTCGACAACGAAGCATCGACTCCTACATGCATCGGGACCTCACCCAATACCGCCGCCTAATGACCCCAAATGAGTCGGCAAACGGGTCAAAGTGAGGCGCCTATCATGCAGAGTCTCAATGACGTTTCGAGTAGTGAGGACTAATCAGTACAACCAAGACCTCGGACTTATCCACTCGACAAATGGTAACCACTTGGAAAGTCCGAACGAGG
>KQ996670.1:178869-190008 GCA_001598015.1 Dorcoceras hygrometricum | reverse complement strand
TTCAGAATGCACAGTGACTATTAGATGTGTTTCATGATAGCCATCATATCCACTATCACATCTAACATACACTATGGTGCATTCTAGGTCTTTATCCAACACAATTGTTAACATTATAATCATAATGAAGATAAAGAATACCATAAATAAATACGAATTTCATAAATAAAGATTGTCATGTACAAGAGTCAATAAAACCCACACGCCACAAGTTGGCTAGTTGGGCATCTACTCTAACATGAAGTTCCCAATCAACTAGGAACGAATTCAGAATACACAGTGACTATTAGATGTGTTTCATGATAGCCATCATATCCACTATCACATCTAACATACACTATGGTGCATTCTAGGTCTTTATCCAACACAATTGTTAACATTATAATCATAATGAAGATAAAGAATACCATAAATAAATACGAATTTCATAAATAAAGATTGTCATGTACAAGAGTCAATAAAACCCACACGCCACAAGTTGGCTAGTTGGGCATCTACTCTAACATGAAGTTTTGTCCCTTCCAGCTTTGGGGTACAACTGGTCTCTGCATTACTATTGTCATTGCTACCATAGCCCAATCCGGATTTATCACCAGATGACTTCATAGCTATATGCAGTTTATTAAGAGAAGCAGAAGACCTGGTCCAGGAGCCAATAATGTCAGCTAAATGCTTATTTTCACTGAGCATCTCTTGAGACCTGCTTCTCAATTCCTCATTCTCAGTTACAAGCTTGCTTAGAGCAACTTGCATATCGCTTGAGCTTACCAGCTCAGCTTTAGTAGCATCGCTCTCTCTTTTAGCTTTAACTTCCTCAAATGATTGAGAAAGCTTCTTGTACTCTTGAACCATGACATTAAGTGTTGTGACAAGTTCCTCACGTGTGAATTCTAAACTAGAAAATTTGAATACCTCATCAGTGTCATCAGCCATGAGACACTGTACTTCATCAGCTCAAGATTTAAGTAACAAGATTGCACCGCGATCTGGACCAGCTCGTAGAGCTAGTGGTCCAGCTGAGGCGCGATCTGGTTTCCTTATGTTCGTGCTGCCCTTATCAAATATTTTTTAAATGCACGTAATATGGGTTTTTTTTATCTAAGTATGGGTGCCTAAGCTGTGTGAGAGCCCAAGGCACCCCCAATTAAAAAACGATCATATCATTTCTCCTTCGTCACCTTGGCATATATCATTAAAAAATTTTATCTGATGAAAATTTCTTTAAACTGCTTTTCCTTGATCTGAATAAGATCACTTTCATTTATGTTTTGCTGTTTTAAAGCTCTTTTGATGTTATGAAGCTATTGGGAGTTCATCGGAGTTCAATCGAAAAAGAACACTGAAATCAGCTCGAACTACAGAAACGAATAAAGAGCAGCAGAGATCTGAGCTGATGAACTATCTCTTGCAAGGGGTATAACTACGAATAAATTGGAGTTATACCTTCGAATTAAAGATAAAGAAACGAATACTTAAACTTGAAGTTACTGTATCGGTCCAGAATGAACCTGAGTTGGATCAGCTCGGAGTATGATCAGCATGTGAGCGTACTGGTTCAGAACAGAATACCAGCTCTGGGCTATTTGGTCAAATAAAGTCAACTCAGATGGACAATCAGATCGTGAGAAACTGAACAAGGAAATCAGATCGCAAGAGGGCTGAAAATTAAATCAGCTCGCAGGCGGATTGGAAATGAAATCAGCTCACAGACGGACTGAAATGAAATCAGCTTGCAAGCGGACTGGGCAATATTAACTAGCAGCTTATAAGATTTCCTTGGTCTGAAAAAATCGAAAATATCTAAGAAACATTCCAGAAACAAGAACACGTAAGCTGCTTGTAAGCTGCTGAAACAAAAGCACATAAGCTGCTTGAAGAACATCCTAGAAACCTCAGGAAGAAATTGGAAAGAACATCATAAAACATTTTCTAACCACTTTTATGAATCAAAACTTTAGCAAACCAATAATTCTCAAGAAAACATCTTAAACTCAATTGTGTTTGAAGAACTTCAAAGAAAAGATTTTTAAAACATTAAACTCATACAAACATGCACACAGAAACAATATATATTTTCAAAAGTGTAGCAAGAAAGAGAATTTACTTGCCTCTACTGCTGAACACAGCTAACAGAAATCTCCGACATTGAATAACTTACAGGAACGATCCAAAAATCACTTTGAAAGAGTTGAAGTTTTCGGTCGGTTGGTGGAGAGCTTTTCACCGCTTTTAAAATGGAAATTCTTTTTAAGGAGTTTGATTGTGGTGTAAAAAGTGATGATAGGTGTATTTAAAGAAAAACAAATAGCATGACGTCATCATTTTAGAAAATATCTTTAAAGGCACCGCTTTGTACACAAGCAGGCGTAAACCGAACCGGAGTTAAAATAGACTGAACCGTGCTTGTTAGTATTCGACCGACCAACTCTTGCGAACCCGGTTCCTGTTCTAATCTGAAAATTCAGCTTGGACGAAAGTTAAATAACTGAACTGAAACTGAAGAAGGGTACTGAAAATAGCAATTAAACCCTTCAAATATTTGGATCTATCATTGTGCATTTATGGATTTCCTGGGTGTTACACTATCGCCCATTATCATTCATGTTTTGAGGGGCACCCAGGTCCGTCGATAGACATCCATACTCTCGTAAGTTGATCGTCTGTTCATCTTTGCCACAGGTCATAAAAATTTGAAATTACTTCCTTTTTAAACTAACAGATCACGCACACAAGCGGTTTGTTTCATAAAGGCTCCATTTTTTAATTGAAAAAACTGTTGAGAGTACGACTGAACATAGTTGAAGAAATTTTGGAATCAGCTTAGAATGGGAAATCATATCACAACTTAGATCAGCTCTGAATAGAAATCAGATCACGACTGGTTTTTCAACTTAGATTAGGGAAAGTCAACACAACTTAGAAAAATCGGGCTAAAGTAAGAAGGTCAAATAAAGTCAACTAAGTTTAGGGCAATCAGATCAGATTGCGAGCCTAGAACAGCTCAGAGGATAAAACAGATCACGCATTTGGAAAAGCTCAGAAGAGGAAAATAGATTACGGGCTTAGAAACAACTTATAAAGAAACAGTCAACTCAGCTTAGAGTAATGAAGTCAGATCGCAGGTACAATTCAGCTCATGGAAATATCAGATCACGAGTGTAAACTAGAACAATTCAAAGATCAAATTATGAACTAAATTCATCGAACCAATCATACCAAGTTAGAATAACAACGGGGTACTGGTATGATCTTGGAGAAATTCGAATCAATTAGTTAAGCTTATCAGATCAGAATAGAGTTCTAACTAGATCGGCTTTGCCTATCAGCTCAGAACCTTATCCTTAGCCATCCAGCATGACATATTCACTGGAAAGACCCAGGAAACTTTACTTAGAAGCTACTTTCATACATCCCAGAAATTGAAGGAGACTACAGCTCAAATAGTCACAAAAACTCTTCTGTTAAATATAAAAGAACTTAAAACCTTAATCCGAACCCGCTACAAGCGCACAAATCACATTATCATTTGAAAAAGCATTAATCCTTTGGCAAAATTAGAATGAGAGGGCACAAGTCAGCCCAAAAAAATGATCTTTGATTAAAAAGAAGTATCAAACCTGTTTCAGAAATTTAACGTAAGAAATCGAACATAATTTGCTTTCACAGATGCAACAAGGAACAGAGTCTACTTGCCTCAAAGCTGAACGACAGTTTGCAAAGAATAGCTTCAGCTTTGAATCTTCCACAAGCACGATCGAAAAACTTTAGAAAACTAAAGGAGAAGGACTTCGGTTTGATTCTAGCTTGAGAGAACTCTTAGCGCCTCAAATGGTTAACAATGATGTAATATGGTGTGTAGTAGGTTTTAAAGGACCACACCAGTATGGGCGCCTACCAACCGAAATCATTTCTTTGAAAATATTTTTTTTTCTATATATTAAAACATGAACCGTGCTTGGGTTCATTCTTCCAGGAACTATTCACGAACCGCCAAGACTTAAAATTGAAGAAATCAGCTTCTGAAACCCGAAACATAGTTAACTTTCTCAGCATGTTCTGAGTTTACTTCTACTCAATTTATATAATTAAATAAATCATTTAGTATGGTATAATAATTAAAATATCAATAATAGTAAGCTTGTTAAATTTATTAAAAATAATATATAAAATATTAAATAATATTAATATATAGAAATTAATGAAAATATTCTGATAATATACATTTTAATGTAATATTTGAAATAAATGAGTTGAAAATGGATGTTGTATTTGGTTCAGAAATTATATCAAAATAGGGTTATGGATTGGAGATAACCTAATTGACATACAGTTACAATCTCACTTTGGAAAATTTTTAAGATCCAGGTGCATCAATAAGGGTCCACAAACTTTAATCCCCTTTCTTCCAACAAAACGCGATTTTTTCTTCAATATGGATTAAGATACGACTACTGTGGAAAAAAGGATTTGCAACTTGCCTTCCAATGGAATACATGCAAGCTTTTCTGCTTCATAAGAAAGATATAATGGCACAAAAATTATAGAAAACCTCAGTTGATGAATCCCGTCTCCTAGCATGTCGATCGAGTTGTACCTGCCCCATCAAGTTCCAAGAACAAATCAAACTAATCTCTACGTACGTAGCTCTCAGATAATTGGGGATAACTAAAATACTATTTATTAAAAGACAAACCTTGATATTAAATTTCTATCATGTGGAGCCAGTTTTTAATTTGGATCTTCTCGACATCTTACGAGGTGCACCTATCCCTTTCTTGGTTCCTATAGACGATAAGTTATCAAAATGTTCGGCTACGCTGGAAAGTGTCGTGTGATTAATAAACTTGCTAGCTTATAATTCTAATATTTTAATTATTTTATGAAATGGATGATCCAAGATGAGGTCCACGGTTTTTAGATTAAAGGGTAAAATCAATTCCTCCACGAAACTTGATCCATAATGCACACTAGTTCCCCTTTGCATACATTTTGTGTCTCTATAGTCTATTTTTAAGTATTTGTTTCTTAAACTTAAATTTAGAAAAATTAAAAATCAAAATTGTAATTTCTGGTTTTAATCTCAAATTTATAGTATATTAAGGATAAATTTATAAAATTATGTAAGGACCACTCAGATTACAGCAGCATATAAGTTCTGATCATATCAGTTCAAGTTAACGGAATAAAATAATTTTTCAGGTTAGATGAGAAGTGCATATCAGATCAACTTGGGATTTCAATCAGGACAGAACACATCAACTTAGGACATCAGATCAGGGTAATACAAGGCAGAACATATGAGCATATCAGATTGATTAGTGTCTTAGTCAGATCAAAGTTGATATTGATGCATTGATTTGAGATATCTTTTATAGTAGTTGAACAACTCGATAAAACAATCATAATATATCAGAGTTGGTAATATACGAAAATTGTCTATTTTGAGCAAAAGAAAGTGCATTTAATGAAGCACTACAGAGAATATTACAAAAACTAAATTTTCATTTATTGCTTGGAGGCAATTGTACGAGGATTCATCAGCTGAGCCCACTCGTAACATTTTTATTACCATTTGAATCCGAGACTATAAAATGAGGAATATTTAAATTGAAGAGAAGAAACTAAGTGGTTGAACCTTGAACGCTTTCAGTCTTTCAAAGCTCTCAAAACTTTCAGAAGATCAATTATTTTTTTGTTATTTGATTTTAGATCTTTTGTGTTCATTTTAGGTTAGAGCTGAAAGTGTTAGATTTACATTATTATTTGTACTAAGCATTCGAATATTTGTAAACATAACATCGCCTGCTGTTACCAGAAGAGATACTAGGAGTCCAGATAGAGTGATGCCTGACTGACTAGCTTAGGATACTTTGTATCTTATTCTGTGAGCAGAGTGACTGACATTGAGGAGGGCTTACAGAACAGGCAGACTCAATGTCAGCCACAGGTTGCTCAGAGTTTTCACTCTGTACCCTCGGGGATGCACTCTTTTAGCCTCATTAGGTGTCACAGTAGTTTAGCCGTTAGAGATTTAGGCCTAGAGGGAAGCAGTTCAAAAAAGATGTCGAGTTTTAGTTCCTCTGGTTCGACAGTTCTAGTGGAGGCAGTTCGAGGACAGTATTTTATGGTCAATGTGGAGGTATGGATCCGACTATCTAGTGTAGTGGAGTGCAAGGGATTTGCAAACTTTGTGGACAGTATGGGCACTATGTGAAAGTGTGTCCTTCTGCAGGGAGTCAGCGTTTCTCCCAATTAAAACAGGGTTAGTCTAGAGGATCACCCAGAGACCGTATACTCCTGCTCAGCCTCATCAGCAGTCAGGCTTTTTGTAGCCTCGAGGATCCTTTCAGCATCTGGTTATTTACAGTTTAGAGATTCTTCTCAGTCATAGTTCTTGGGACATCAGCAAGCTCTTGTGCATGCTATAACACGAGAGCAGACTAGTGCTGCACCCAGAGGAGTTATTGCGGTTACATGCCTTATTTTTATTGCCCTGCACGAATTTTATTGCATCAGATTCTTTTCTATCTGATTTTTTAATTTTTGAGTGTAGGATTGATATTACTTAGTTGTTTCATGTTGTGTCCATGTCTACTCCGGCCGATGGATGTCTTGCCGAGTTATAGAGCTACAGTTGATTGTTTCCATGGTGTGATCAGATTTAGGCCTCAGTTTGATGAGAAGTCGGATTCCTATGGTAATGATTCATGATCAGATCACACTGGTCTCAGCTATGGAGATGTTTCGGTTGTTGTCACTTCAGAACTTCGGATTAATGATATATATTTTATATGTGACACCGCAACCTATTTTGAGGTTTGTGATATTTCCCATTTTCAGGGATTTCCTGATGTATTTCCCGACGAGATTTTAGGTTTCCCTCCGAGAAGGGAAATAGATTTTAGTATAGAGTTAATGCTAGGGACTACTCTGATATAAGCACCATATCGGGTGGCACCAGTGGATTTGAGAGAACTCAAGAATCAATTGCGAGATCTTCTGGATAAAGATTTTATTAGATCGAGTACGCACCTTGGGGACCTCCGATTTTATTTACAAGATGAAAGACGAGATGATGAGTATGTATATTGATTTCAGGCAGTTGAATAAAGAGACAGTGGAACTAAGTATCCTCTGACATGAATTCATGACCTGTTTGATCAATTGCATGGTTCAGCTGTATATTCCAAGATTGATATTTGTTCCGACATCCATTAGCTCAGAATGCGTGATGATTATATTTCCAAGACAGCCTTTTGGACGAGGTATGGACACTACGAATTTCTTGTAATGTCTTTTCTTGTAATGAACAGGATCTTTCGAGAGTTTATAGACCTGTTGTCATCGATAATATCTTGGTCTACTCTAGAACTAAGAGAGAGCATAAGGAGCACTTGAAATCAGTCCTCCAGACTCTTAGGGACTCATAGTATATTCCAAATTTTCTAAGTGCGAGTTCTGTTTGATAGAGTTGTGTTTCTGGGTCATTTTATTTCAACTCAGGATATATCGTTTGATCCAAGCAAGGTTGAAGCTGTTGTAAAATGGTCACGCCAAGAAGTATCTCCGATATTCACAGTTTCCTGGGGTTGTCCGGCTATTGTAGATGCTTTATTGATGGATTTCTAAGATAGCTAGGCCTATGACTTAGTTTACCAGGAAGGATCCGAGATTTGTGTGGATCGCGGAGTGTGAGTCTTTTCCTATTGCTCAATGAAAAGTTGACCACTGCTCCAGTTTTGGCTTTGACTGCACGATAAGGTGATTTTGCAGTGTGTTCAGATGCATTGTTAAATGGGCTGGGATTTGTTTTAATGCAGAATGGACAAGTGATTGGTTATGCTTCTCGTCGGTTGGAACTCATGAGACTCGTTATCCAGTTTATGATTTAGAGTTGGCTGCCATTGTTTTGCATTGATGATTTGGTGTCACTATCTTTTCGATGAGCAGTTTGTTGTTTACACCGACCACAAAATCTTACAATATATCTTTACACAGTCTGACCTAAAATATTTACAGATGCCTTCAGTATAAAAGCACATAATATGATGCTGACATCTCCGAATATTTCAAAGTTAATGAAAATTTGGGAACTGCAGGATGGATATGTTAGCCAGGTGACAACTATTTTATTGTTTCTTCTATTTAAATTGAACCACGGATCATATCTAATATTAGAGCAGCACATGGAACTGATCCGTATATTCATGAGTTAAAATTAAAGTCTCAGACATGTCAGTCAAATGATTTTATTGTTACTTATGATGGGTGTTTGTATTTCAGGAAAGACTGGTGGTTCCAAATTTGATAGATCTGAAGGAAGCGATACTGAGAGAAGCTCATTGTAGTCGTCACAGTGTCCATCCTGGAAACAGGAAAACATATCATGCCTTGAAATCTAATTTTTGGTGGGAAGGCATGAAAGGTGATATTTCTGACTTGATGGCTTAATGTTTGAATTGCCAGCATGTCAAGGATGAGAGAATGAGACATGGTGGTATGCTGCATAATTTAGAAGTGCCACAGTGGAAAACATGTTGCTATTGATTTTGTGACACACTTACCTCGTTCCAATCGGGGTTGTGATGCGATTTGGGTGGTGATTGATAGACTGTATAGTGCAATTATTGGGAGGGGGATTGTTGAGGTGCAATAATTGCCCCTTCTAGGTAGAGCGATCGAACCGTGGCGCTTGTGTTGCTATACGGTTTAAAAGATTGGAGTTGCACCGTTACCACCAGCTATAGCTTTTGGTAAAGCGGCAAGCGCTCGGTCCTACACTTACAACCTGACATGCTCTTTGAAGAATATGGTGAGGCTGTATAGTGATCAGGTAGTGAGATTGCATGGTGTACCAATGACGACAATATCTGATAGATATTCCAGATTTATTCTAAATTTTAGAAGAGCTTGCAATCAGTTTTGGGTTTGAAATTGATCGTGAGCACTGCTTATCATCCCAGGACATATGTTCAATCGGAGAAGACCATTCAGATGCTCGAAAACATGTTACGAGTGGTGGTGATGGATTTCCGTGGTGGTTGGCAGGAATCCTTGTCTTTGGTGGAATTCTCATATAACAACAGTTTCCAAGCGAATATCAGGCCACCATTTAAGCACTGTATGGTACAACATACAGATCACCGGTATGTTAGGAAGAAATTGGTAAAAGATAGTTATTCACACCTGAGTTCTCGTACGGGAGATGAGAGATCATGCTGATCTGATCGGGAAAAGGAAGAAGGCATCCCAGGATCGTCAAGCCAGTTATTTAAATAAAAGGTGTAGACCTTTAGAATTTCAGGTTGGTGATCGAGTATTCTTGAAGGTTTCTTCATTTAGAAGCACTATGAGATTTAGGCTCAAAGGAAAGTTGGCTCCTTGCTACATCAGACCGTATGAGATTGTTGAGCAGATTGGCACATTGGCGTATCATATATATTTTCTCCCGGAGTTATCAACGATACATGACGTGTTTCACGTATCTATGTTGCGGAAGTATGATCCAGATACATCTCATGTTTTGAGAGCCAAATAGGTAGAGTTAGATCATACCTTGACAATGTTAGTATCTAGTCCAGATCTTGGACAGGAAGGAGAAACAACTCAGGAACAAGACAATTCCTTTGGTTATGGTTCAGTGGAGTAGGCATGGGATAGAAGAAGCTACCTAGGATTTGGAGGCAAAGATGCAACAAGAATAGCCTCACTTATTTGAGAATGTAACAAATTACTCAATGTACTCTAGTTTCCCTATGTATTCTCAGAGATAGATGCTTATGTTGGTTCCTATGTGTAAATATGTGTTATATTTCGAGGATGAAATCTTTGTTTTTAGTGGGGAGAAATGTAAGGACCCGATTTTAATTACCCATTTATTTGACTAGAATTAATATTTAAATATTGCTAAAGTGTGAAATTAAATATTAAGCCAAATAAATGATTATTGCAAATTATTGTATTTTGTGTGAAACTTACATATTTTCGGAGTCTGGGTTCGGGGTGACATAAAATACATATTATAATCAAAATTTCATAAAAGAGTTGAGATTTCACAAAAACAAGAATTCAGGACCAAATTTACTTTTGGAATCCAACAAAATAAACAGGGCCAAACACACATTCTTCATGCATAAACAAACACACACAGCCGCAAAAGTATTTTCACGATCGCTGAAGATTGACAACTCCGATTTGAGCATAGTTGGTATCATTGAAATCCTCTATTCAAACTCATCATTTCCCAACTAGTCTCGCGGCGTGAGGTGGCCGGAGTAGGGAGACCGATGATAGTTTGGGCACACGATTTTCACATATTTCGGCCAATTGGTTCAACCATTTTGATTGCCGTTTATTGTAAGTTGTACCTCTTTTCCTTGGATTCATTTTGAGATAAAAATTATTAATTTTGGTGTTAATTTGAGCAATTTATGATCATTTGAAGTTTTCGGCCGTTTTCTAGTGATACCTGGTCGGAATTCTTTGAATTTTTTAGAAATTGAAGCCTATTTTTGATTATTTTTGGGTTTTAGGATGTTCCTTCGGTGAAATTTGTTGGGGATCCGGATCCGCCCCCCGGCTAGGCAGCGGAAGAACAAGAAACAGGTGCCGGGAGGTGATCAATACGAAAAATCAGACAATTACAGTAATCGTCATACATAGGGCGTTTAAGCGGGTTACCTTGCTGGCACTTGTGCCTGGCTCCAACCGGTATTACAATAATCCGGCTCTTCTCGGTAGATTGCGGTAGTTTACGCCAATCCGGTCCACGACCAGATCCGAGACTCCTTCATCAGGCTGCACTAGAATCCCTGACGAGATCAGCACGAACGAATACTCCTCGAAAAACTAGGCCGGAACAATTTCCGGCGAAGTGGCGGCGGCGGGCGGCGCACGGCGGCGGCGGCGTGAGAGAGAGGAGAAGGAGGCGGCGGGTTTTCTAGGTTTAGGGTTGTGACAATTATGTTATGAGTTGAGTTGATTATGAAGTCTATTAAGTCTAATTAAATAGACTTAACAATGGACTTGGACCGGCCCATCGGGCCCGGGTCCAAATGACGATATCCATTGCTGCGACTTCATCGTAACTCCGATCGCCGATCAGATCGGACCGATCGACTCAGTTTCCGAAACTGAATA
>KQ996670.1:145617-155875 GCA_001598015.1 Dorcoceras hygrometricum | reverse complement strand
CCACTCGACAAATGGTAACCACTTGGAAAGTCCGAAGGAGGGTAGTTCGATAGATCACCGGGTCACTATCTATCTGCATGCTCAGAACATCACAATTTTCCCTACCAATGAAACATGGTACTTCGCATCGCAGATAGTAGAACTCAACTCGGGCGGCCTTATCCTCATTTTGACGGCCCAATCGACTAGGAACACGTTCAGAATACACAGCGACTATGTGTTTCACAGGTCACTATCTATCTGCATGCTCAGAACATCACAATGTTCCCTACCAATGAAACATTGTACTTTGCATCGCAGATACTAGTCTCGAACTCGGGTGGCCTTATCCTCATTTTGACGGCCCAATCGACTAGGAACATGTTCAGAATACACAGCGACTATTAGATGTGTTTCATGATAGCCGTCATACCCACTATCACATCTAACATACGCTTTAGTGTATTCTAGGTCTTTACTCAACGCAATTGTAAATCATCACACACATAATGAAAGTAAAGAATGCCATATAAGAAAATGCGAATATCATATATAAAGATTGTTTGTACAAGAGTCTATAAAACCCACACGCCACAAGTTGGCTAGTTGGGCATCTACTCTAATAAAATTTGGAATTTTTCTGATTGCCCAAGCACCGCCGCCGTGCCGCCTTTTTCGCTCTTCCGTCGGTGGTTGCTCTCACCGATTGCCGCTGTTAGTTGCCGCCATTGTTTGTAGTTTGATATGTGTTGTATTTGGGCATTGGTCAAATAGTTCGAGGTACGAATTGAACGTGTACTTACAGCTTTGATAGAGGTTGAAATATGTTCTATGTTTCTTGAATGCAACGTGCTATTATCTGCTATATTTGATGATTATGTGAATGCATTTTATATCATGGCATTGAACATAGCTGATTTGATGATCATGAGAATGCTTTTTATATCATGGCATTGAGCATATGCGTTCATGTTGAGCCTTAATTTCTTTGGTTGCTTTTAAGTTGACCTTTGGAGATCGGTTTTGCAGTCTCGTGGAGATATGTATTGTGTAGCACACTCACGATGAGTCCATTGAGATGACCCTGGTAGCTCCCCAAACTCACGATATTGTGGTTATTATGGTTGGTGGTGTTGAGTTAGTAAACCTGTGTTATTTTATTGAGACGGATCGGGTAGCTCCAGAACTCTCGATGATGTAGCCACCTTGTTGACCATTTCGTTTGGTCTCTGATTTTTAGCACCCAGTTACCGTACCAGGCACGCATTGCACAACATACAACATATTTTTGTTTCCCTATGATTGCTGTTTTATCTGTTCTTCATATTGGGGTTCGACCCCTTCCTTATGAGGCTGCTTTGGTCGTGTTGGTGAATATTACAGGACGTCCAGATGGCTCAGCTATACCAGGAGGAGCATCAGCTAGTGGAGTCTCTTAGAGTGTCGATCGAGTGTCCTAGATATTCGTATATTGTCTAATATTTATCGAGTCTCTTACCAGGAATGCCCTGTGTAGTTGTTTGTTTTCGATAATGATTATTTGATGTTTGTTTGTGTACTAATTTTAGTGAACTATTATCTGGAAGATTAAGTGTTGTTTATTTCATGGCTTTCTGCTTGAATTTGTGAGAATGACTAGCTTTGCATTTGTATGAAATACGATTTTTTAAATATTTTCTTTTGTTAAATACAGGTAACGGACTAGTTTCTATATTTTGAATATTCGCATATTTCGTTGTTTTATTTTCAGGTCCAAGATGCATTATGTTAACCCACTTTTAAATACTTTCATGTTTAAGATTAATTGTGTGCTTAATACTTGATTTGGATAACTGGGCCTGACATTCAAGTTTTCTAGTGGAATACTTTCTAGATCCGAAAAATGGGGACATAGAAGCTTGGTTTCGAACTTCGAGAACAACTTTTTTCTATCAAGTGATATACTTTATAAACGTTTGTATCTTTGTTCACTGTTCGATTGAGCTTATTCCATATAAAATATCTTATTGCTCAAGATAGATATAATCAACTTTTTCGGGTTGTAAAATTGTGTTAAATGAGAGGTTGTAAAATTGTGCGTTAAATGAGGTAGATATGTAAGTCGTTGCAATTATTAATAATAATAATATATAAGATATAGAAATAGTCTCTGATCTCGCTAGTTCTTTTCTCAAGCTCGGTATGATCAATAGCCAGACAATAGATCTTTTTTAGTAAATTTTAATGCGTCAATATGTAGTTTGTTGGTAGATCATATGTTCGTTTTAATTAAAGATTTTTTTTTAGCAATGATGTGCTATATATAGATATATAAATCATTTGAAAACAATGGGCTCATAATCCAAGACACGAACTACGGCTGGGACGCTATTATAAAATTTAATCCAATTAGTGCTGCAAAGCCAGTGGCTTTATCAGAAAGCACTTGGGAGAATAATTATGTTCTTCGTCTCAATATTTCAAATTTCGTATGATTTCTTACAAAATCCTTGGTCTCCATTAAGTTTCAACAAAAAGTTAATTTGATTGAAATAGTGTACAAATTTTGAATAAAAGAATACCTGATGAGAGTTGCGATAATATCCAGCGGCTGCTACTTTTCAACATTGTGAGTGAGAGAATATATTCATATCCAAATCTATGGACCAGTTTAAGAGCATAAAAATAATGTCGCAAATTGATTGTTGTGGACTATATTCCAAAAGTTTCAAAAATTATCCACCTCCGAATCATGCAATTACCATTTGCAACTTCATTAAGCAAGTTTCAAATAATAATGATAATAATAGTTATTCCGTGTAGTGTCCGATATCCGATCATGCAAACCACATGCATAAGATAAATGATTCAAATGATTTAGATTTTATTTGAGATTTTAAAATATTATTGGAGATTTATTTTGAGATTTTTATGTTTCTTGAGATTTTTCGGTTTCAGGTGAATATCCGATATCGGGCCACAGATAGATGATCGGGGACGATAGAGTTGACTTTAAAATATTCTAAAATTTATTTTTAAGATATTAGGAGACAAAATATTATTTAGTGATAAATCTGAAAAGTTTTCCTAGATTTTTTTAGTGCCCTTCTCACAAACGTGATTTTCGGGCAAGAGGGGGTAAGTGTAAAATATTTTTTTTTTATTACAAAATTTCAAAATTTTGGACCCCGAAAATGAATTTATTTAGTGAGTATGATTAAGATTTAAGTTAGACTTGCCATAAATTGGTGGGCTTAAACTATACTTAAAGCTTTTTATTACACCCTAATCATAGGAGAGGCTCACTTTCACGTATAAAAAAAAAAAATCAGTTCCTCATCCATTCAGCCGACAACCCCTTCTCTAAGACCTAGGAATGGCCGTGTGTTCCAAGGACCAAAGCTTGTAGGAATCGTCTCCCTATTCATTCCGACGCATCCGATAACGTGTATTCGCAATCTTTAAAACAAAAGGAAATCTTTCTTTTCTACCACAATCAGAACATATACGTGTGCTTTTGAATCTGTTATGCATGATAGTATACTGGAAATTCAGTTTTTATACAGCATGCATAATTCCTTGAAAAGGGCTGCATCTCTTGTTTTTCTCCAGCATGCGGATCTTGTTTGACTCTGTTAGGATGCCCAGGGAACGTTCTGCCTTTAGGAGTCGTGTATACTATTATTAGGGTGGTGTTGGACGAGTTGTTACGTTGCAAAGTAGGTCTGGCCATCAAGTTTTGTGGTTGAAGGGTCCGGTCTTGCGAGGGGATCGGGTAGGAGGTCTCGGCCGCTTCGCTTGTTGCTGCGGAGGCTGGGCATTGATGGCTTGGGCAGCGACGTAAGGGGGGTCCTATTAGGTGTTTAAGTGAGGGAACAGAGTCAGTTATAGGGCCTCTCGACGAGGCAACCAGTACTGGTCCGTGTCAAGGCAAACCGCATGGTGCAGCGCAGCGAGGCACATGAGCAGGGGGTTTGAGTATCGAGTGGTGGGTTCAGGCCTGCTGCTGGAGCCTTGATTGGGGGCTGGTCGAGGGGCTAAGTATTCGGGCAGTAGGGTCGAGCACCGGTTCTGTCATGGACCAGCATAGGCGGCTGTTCTAGGAGGGGAAGAAGTGAGAGCATACATAGGGGTCGATGTGTTTGGCACGGACTGTTGGGGGCTGGTGGTTCTTTCTAGCATGCTTAGGAGTCCTTGGGCAGTCCCTAGGTTGAATAAGAAGCACACATGTAAGGTTTAAGGGCTGGAAGTTGCTGGAGGTCGAGGATACACGAGTTAGAAGTCATGCGGTCACATATAAGGCGCGACGAGAGGCAGCATGTGGCGCTGAAATTCTTGAGGTTATAGTAGCACCTCGAAGGCATCTGAATAGTATTTTTATGGCTTGTAAACATGTTTAAGATGTGTAAAATCATCTTTTCTAAGCTTGGGTTGATTATGATGAGTTTGGACTTGTCCGGTACTCGTTGAGACCGTCCGGTATCCGAGTAGTCCGTCGAGAAACCAAGAACGGTCCCGATTGACCTTGGCTAAAACTTTCTATGTTTTCTAACACATCGCAAAACTATTTACGGGCAGCAAGCTTTTCAAAATGAAAATGATGAATTTTATGATGTTAATGGCATGTTATATGACGTTTATGTTTGATTGAAAGAGAAATAAAATTATTTTGAGGAATGCGAGTTGTTTGTGATCAAGATGTAGAGGAATATGGTGACTACGGCACATGAGGTCCGTAGAGCCATATTATAGGGGGATATTGACTACGGCACATGTGACGCCCATAAACCGTAAATACACAATGATAAATCTCCCTCTTTGAAGGGTTTAATTTGCTAATTTCAGTACCCTTCTTTAGCTTCAATTCAGTGATTTAGCTTTCGTCTGAGCTGAATTTCAGATTAAACCAGGAACTCGGTTCGTAGGAGTGGCCGATCGAATACTAACAAGCACGATTTGAGTTTCTAAAATATATAAAAAAAACAAAAAGAAAGTTTAATAAAATGGTTGGTGTAGAAGATAAGATGTTTTAATAAGTAATGAATTTGGTTGTCCCACAACCCATGCCTTACGTAAATATTTTATACCAACTACTCGTTTACGTTATTGGAGCTCATTCAAGGGAGTAGGGCTCCTCTAAACAATAAACCAATCAAATAGTTTCTTTAAAGTTTTTTTAAAGCTTTTCGATCGTGCTTGGGGAGATTCAAGCCTGAGCTATTCTGTGCGAACTGTCGTTCAGCTTTGAGTCAAGTACACTATGTTTCTTGCTGCACTTTTGAAAGCATATATTGATTCCATTCTTGCATGTTTCTGTGAGTTTTAAAGGTTTGAGAAACTTTTTGAAGTTTTTCAAACACAACGACGAGTTTTTGATGAATTATTTGTTTGCTAAAGTTTTTTTCAAAAAGGTTGCTGGAAGAACGTTTCACGAAATTTTGAGTTAGCTTCTTCTTGAAAATTCTGGGATGTACGAAAGTAGCTTCAAAGTAAAGTCCTCTGAATATTTCCCGAGAATATGTCGTGCGAGATAGCTAAGGATGAGGTTCTGAGATGATAGGCAAAGCTGGTCTAATTAGAACGCTGATCTGGTCTGATAAGCTTAGCTAATATATTCGAACTTTTCCAAGCTGTTTACAGTACTCGTGCTGGATAGCTAAGGATGATGTTTTGAGATGATAAGCAAAGTTGGTCTAGTTAGAACGTTGTTCTGGCCTTATAAGCTTAGCTAATCTATAATCTATTCGAACTTATCCAAGTGCTTTTCCGTACACTGTTGTTACTCTAATCTGGTGCGTTCGATGATTTCAGTTCATAATTTAATTTCAGAACTGTTCCAATTTAAGTTGTAATCTGTTTATTTCCCCTGAGCTGATCTTAAGTTCACGATCTGGTTATTTGCCCAAGTTGATTTTAAGTCACGATTTGTTTATTTCTCTTGATCTTATCTTAGTTTCATGATCTGGTTATTTTCCCGAACTTATTTTAAGTCACGATATGTTACTTTCCTTGAGTTGTTCTAAACTCGCGATCAGATTTCATTGTCCGAACTGAGTTGACTTTGTTTGACCATTGTAATCCAGTCTGCTCGTTTAAGTTGTATTGAATTTCCTAATCTAGGTTGACCAAATAGCCCAGATCTGATTTTCTATTACAAGCTGTTTTACGCTCGCGATCTGTTTTTTACTCCGAACTGAGCAGATTCAGATTAGGTCCACTCAGTAATGATACCGTAATTTCAAGTTTAATTATTCGTTCCATTAGCTTTGATTCGAACGTATACCTCTAATCTATTCGAGGTTATACCCAATTTTCAGATATAGTTCATCAGCTTAGAGCTCTACTATCTGTTCTTCGTTTCTATATCCTGAGCTGATTCGCGTTTCTTCTTAGATTGAACTCCGATGTACTCTCAGTAGATTTCTGTTGGTCCCGTCACACGGGTACCAGATCGCAAAAGCGCTCTGATACCAATTGTTGGGATCGAAAAATCGGGGTTGTTCGTGAGCTCTGCCACAACTCACATCGGCTCTCACACAGTCGAAACACCAACCTCGTAAGTTACGTGCATTAAAAATTTTGGGAGTTCGGAAATCAGCGCGCAACTTGTAAAACCAGATCACCGTGAATCTGGATCAACAGCTCTGAGAGCTGGTCCAGATTTACCAGCTCCTTTGCAAGCTGGTTGAACACGAGCAATCTGGTTTCTTTAACTTTGAGCTGCAATAGCTCAGTGTTCTTGAATGGTAGTGCACCGAGATACAGATTGACTTATGAATTAAAATCATGCGGAAGCAACTCAAACTGGACTCTTATAATCGAAAACCTTTAAACAGTTTTAAACGTAGTAAACAAATATGCAATGCGTCAATGTAAATGCAGTAAGCAGTAAACAAATACGTTGCAATTTGTTTATGGAAGTTCGGAGCTGAAACTCCTACGTCTCCCCTTCTTCCACAATCAGGAAGGATTCCACTAGAAGACTTTGATTGCAGCGACCCTTCGCTACAACCCGCTCCTACGACCAGCAGCCGCAAGAACTCCTAGCAAGAACCACTGCCCACTAAGTGTTAGAGTAGATGCCCAACTAGCCAACTTGTGGCGTGTGGGTTTATAGACTCTTGTATGAAACGATCTTTATATATGATATTCGCATTTATTCATGGCTTTCTTTATTTTCATTATGACTATAATGTTAACAATAGTGTTGGATAAAGACCTAGAATGCACCATAGTGTATGTTAGATGTGATAGTGGGTATGACGGCTATCATGAAACACATCTAATAGTCAATGTGTATTCTGAACTCGTTCCTAGTCGATTGGACCGTCAAAATGAGTATAAGGCCGCCCGAGATTGAGACTAGTATCTGCGATGCGAAGTACCGTGTTTCATTGGTAGGGAACATTGTGATGTTCTGAGCATGCAGATAGATAGTGACCTGGTGATCTATCGAACTACCCTCGTTCGGACTTTCCAAGTGGTTATCATTTGTCGAGTGGATAAGTCCGAGGTCTTGGTTGTACTGATTAGTCCTCACGACTCGAAACGTCATTGATACTCTACATGATAGGCGTCTCACTTTGACGCGTTTGCCGACTCACTTGGGGTCATTAGGCGGTGGGATTGGGTGAGACCCCGATGCATGTAGGAGTCGATGCTATGTTGTCGAGGATTCACCGCTCGCTTACATGCGTGGATATCCTATGCTATCTGAGGGAATAATAGTGTATAAATCTCTGGCCAGAGTACTAGAAGTGTTTTATGTAAATGGGTTTACCTAGTTACACTCGCTATGTCACTATTCGATCTCCAAGATGTGGCCAACTGGTTCTTGCAGGCACTATCAGTGATACCTAGGGGATCATGGCGCGATGTTGCTAGGCGCTTTACCATGATCCGTTGGGCAAGTCCGAAATTGTGATTTCGGAGCCGCAATGGTTGCGGGCCCACGGCTAGCTGTATCCCTGAACCATTGAGGGTCACACAAGTACTGGATTCATGATTCCCACACGAAAACTGAGCTCAATGTGTTGAGAATATGAGGAGAATTTTAGGGAGTGCGACTTCCTAAAAGTCAACAGGGGTCAAATTGCGATTTCCCGCTGTTGAGGGGCAAAACTGTCATTTTGGACTAAGTAATCTGAAAAATTGTTTTCACATCATAATACTCAATTTTGGAAACTATGTAGATCGGTCCGATCAGATCGTCGATCAGATTTATGATGAAGTCACGCTGATAGGGATGAACCGAATGTTCATACGTTGGACTGGGCCCGCCACAGGTCCAATGGGCCGGTTCAAGCCCATCACACCTATACTTAGTCTTGAGCCTAGGGTTGCATAACACAACTCACAAAAACCCTAGACTCCCTAGTTGGCCACAGCCCCCTCCTCTAAAGCCTCACGCCGCCGCCGCCTTGCGCCGCCGTGTGCCGCCGCCGTCCGCCGCCCGCTTCGTGATCGTACTTGTTTCGATCACCACGACGAGGTGATTCCATCCGTGGCAAATCCATCAGCTTTCTGGTGCAGGCTGATTGGAGGAATATTGAATCCGGTCGTGGACCTGATTGACGATCTACCGCCGCCTACAGTTTGAAGTGCTGGTTTCCTCGAGAAACTGGTCGGAGCCAGACGCCAGCAAGGTAACTATCTACGAACACCCTATGAATGTTTGTAGATTATATCGAATGTATTGAACACTTTCCGGGCAAATTTTGTTCTTCCGCTGCGTCCCGGGAAGTGGGATCCGGATCCACCACCGCTATTCCAACACTAAGCCCGCAAGCTGTGTGTCTAACATCACTTCTTTTATGCCTCAGTGAGAAAGGCTACAGAAACTTCTTTAACGTCTCAGTGCGTAAGACAACATTCATTGTTTGTGATTGTGATTCATTCACTAATCTATACAGCTCATTTCTCAAACCTGTGAGTGAATCGTGTGTGAGAAATTACAGTGTAAACTCTCTCTCAAATGTATTCTCATACACTGGGAAGTGCTTCTTCAAAGCTGATAACTCATTTTCTTCCCATTTCTTTTCTTTCTGTTTTTTTTCTTTCGTTGTATGTGTGTTCTCTCTTTTTCCAGCTTGCTGTCTTCTGATGTATATAGCCTCTTATGCAAATTATATCCGTTGGACACAAGTTCCTAACCGTTGAAAAGGCTTCTGAAAAGTTCTGAAAATGTTGTACCTTGTGTCCTTTGTCATTTAATGAGTTTCCAGGCTTTATAGACTTTGAGCTCTCTTCATTAAATGTGTCGTAGCCTTTGCTGAATTTATCTCTGTGAATCTGTATCTGAATTGAACAGGACGAAGCAAATCAGTTTGAACAACGTTAATTCAATCTTCACAAATATTTGTGTTCAAACTGCTTTGCTCTGAGCTGGTCTCTATTCTCTGAGCTGGTTTTTGAACTCTGGGCTGGTAACTCGACTGATCTTACCCAGCTGGTCTCTACCAGCTAGTTGCTGAGCTAGTTTTTGTTGGGATCCGGATCACGCCCCCCGGCGAGGCAACGGAAGAACAGGAAAACATGTCCGGGAGACGATCAATACTATAAAAATACACAATATGACATTCATAGGGTGTTCAAAGTCACTACCTTGCTGGCACTTGTGCCTGGCTCCGACCGGTTTCGTAAAGAAAACGGCACTTCACGGTAGATTGCGGTAGTTAACGCCAATCAGATCCACGACCGGATTCGACACTCCTTCTTCAGCCTGCACTAGAAGGCCTGACGAGATCTGCGCGGACTAATTCTCCTCGTTGAATTGGCCGGAACGAATTCCGGTGACTCGGGGAGGCGGCGGCGGCGGCGGCACTAGGCGGCGGCGGCGGTGGCTTTTGTGAGAGAGGAGGGGCGGCTACTTAGCACTAGATTTAGGGTTAGGAGTCTAATTCTTAGTCTAGTGTTTTAGTTAATGAGGTCTAGTCTAATTAAATAGACTTAAGTGTTGGACTTGGACCGGCCCAACGGGCCCGGGTCCAACGGATGAACATTCAGTTCATCTCCACCACCGAGACTTCATCGTAACTCCGATCGCCGATCAGATCGGACCGATCGATTCAGTTTCCAAAACTGAACACTATGATCTGAAAAACCATTTTTCAGAACCCCAGTGCAAAATGACCGTTTTGCCCCTCAACAGCGGGAAACCCCGGTTTGACCCCTGTTGACTTTTAGGAAGTCGCACTCCCCAAAATCCTCTTCATATTCTCAACACATTGAGCTGAGTATCCGTGCGGGAATCTCGAATCCAGTACTTGTGTGACCCTCAATGGTTCAGGGATACAGCTAG
>KQ996670.1:96413-107819 GCA_001598015.1 Dorcoceras hygrometricum | reverse complement strand
TTCAGTTTTGGAAACTGAGTCGATCGGTCTGATCTGATCGGCGATCGGAGTTACGGTGAAGTCTCGGTGATGGAGATGAAACGAATGTTCATCCGTTGGACCCGGGCCCGTTGGGCCGGATCCAAATCCATCACTAAGTCTATTTAATATAGACTTATGACTTAACCTAGCACACTACACTAATCACAAACCCTCAGATCATTGTATTCAGTTTTGGAAACTGAGTCGATCGGTCCGATCTGATCGGCGATCGGAGTTACGGTGAAGTCTCGGTGATGGAGATGAAACGAATGTTCATCCGTTGGACCCGGGCCCGTTGGGCCGGATCCAAATCCATCACTAAGTCTATTTAATATAGACTTATGACTTAACCTAGCACACTACACTAATCACAAACCCTAAACCTAAGTGCATTGAGCGCCGCCCCTCCTCTCCTCATAAACCCGCCACCGCCGCCGCCCAAGTGCGCCGCCGCCACGTGCCGCCAGAAAATCGTTTCCGGCCAATCTTGACGAGGAGAATCCGTTCGTGCAGATCTCGTCAGGCCTTCTAGTGCAGGCTGACGAAGGAATCCCGTCTCCGGTCGTGGACCAGATTGACGGATCTACCGCCACCTACCGTGAAGAGCCGGCGTTCTTGTAATTCCGGTTGGATCCAGGCACAAGTGCCAGCAAGGTATTCCTTTGAAAACCCTATGAATGTCATAGAATTTGAATTGTTCATCGTATTGATCGTCTCTCGGCACATGTATTTTCTGTTCTTCCGCTGCCTCGCCGGGGGGCGCGATCCGGATCCCAACAGAAACACGATCCAACAATGAACAAGTTAAACAAATGTGTAAATATAAAAGATGTTGAGACGAGAGATTTGTTTCTAGAAGTTCGGAGCAAATTCTCCTACGTCTCCCCTTCTTCCTCAATGGTAAGGATTTCCACTAGAAGATTTGATTTATACAATCACTTGTACAAACCCGATCCTACAACCAACAGCTGCAGGAACTCTAGCAATCAACCAACGAATCCAGACCCGCGATCTGGTTCACAATACAAAGAACTCAGCACTAAGCTGGTTGTGCTAATCTAGCACTCTACACTCTCTGTTTATGATTTAGAATGATCATTCAACACTACAGAGTGTGAGTATAGAAGATAGTGTGACACAGGAAATGAATAATCAATCTGTGCGTGTGTCTCTGGTTAGCTTGTAAGTTCAACGCTTGTCCCTCGTCTCAGTATATTTCGTAACCCTTCACAGCTGCTCTTCTCTTCTATTTATATCCTTTGGATACATCGGTAATAAATGTAGCCAGTAGACACATTGAGTGTATCCAAATTGAATTCTCTGCGGCGTCTAAAAGGTTTGTACGATGAAAGTACATCTTCATTAAATGCATTACCCTTTTCAGCAATTCTGCACCGTCTTCAGTTTGAATCGTATCTCTGCATATCTGGATTTAGCTTAAAATAGTTCCAACGACTACACATCAGTGCAGAGAGGTCACATGTATCACATCAAACTGTTCATGGCTTCAAACATTCCAAAATTCAATTTGCTAAGTTGTTCTTAACTTAGCTGGTCTCCCGATCTGGTTTCTGAACATTGAGCTGCTTTTCTTGATCAGGTTCTGAGCTTGATTAGATCCAAACTGCTTTGAAGTATTCTTCTCATGTCTTTGCTTTGTACTGATTTAGATAGCAATCTTTGTACACTCATATCTTCAGTACTGTAACTTATAAAATCATTCTGCTTCGAGCTGGTTTGCTTAACTGGTCTTCCAGCTGTTCTGTTATACCACTTATCACTCCAGCTGGTTTACTATCCCACTTATTACTACCACTGTGTTATGTTCTCTCAATTGTAATCCACTGTTTTGCAGCTTTTCATCTCAAAGCTCTCTGTTTCAAATTCTTCGAAGTTTCTCAACTGAATTTTCTTTAATCGGCTAAGCATCTTTGGACTGGTTTGACCTTAACCAGCTTGACCAAATTACCTTTGCTGGTTTGTCCTCAACCAGCGCAACAAGGTATCCTGAGCTGGTTTGACTTTAACCAGCTTGACTTTGCTCCGATCTGGTTTCTTCGTCCAATGATGTAAGCTTCGTCCAGATCTTGTGCATTTGGTCTGATTGATCTCTTTTATTTTTCATCACCAAAACTTTTGAAATTTACTCTAACAGTTTATGCACCGAGAAATAGATCAGGTAAGACATAAAATCTTGTGAAAACAACCTGAACTACTCTCTAAAAATCGAAAGCTATTTTAACAGGTTTTAAACACAGTTTAAATTATGCAATGCGTGAATGCAGTAAGTTGTAAAGAAACTAATACGCAGCAATTTGTTTATGGAAGTTCGAAGTTGAATCTCCTACGTCTCCCCTTCTTCCACACAGCAAGGATCCACTAGAAGTGATCTTACACCTCGTGTACAGACCCGATCTGACAGCCCTCAAACTGCAAGGACTCCTAGCCACAAATGCACACCAGCTCGCAGGCTGTGTTTCTAACTAACCAACACTTCTTTTACGTCTCAGTGAGAAAGACTACAATGAACTTGTTTAACGTCTCTGTTCAAAGACTGATAGGAAATTGGTTTTGTTTGTGATTCACTCACTAGTCTATACAGCTCAACTCTCGAAACTGTGAGTGAATCGTGTGTGAGAATTATACAGTGTATGCTCACTCTCAAATATATTCTCACACACTGGGAAGTGCTTCTCTCTAAGCTGATATCTCGATGTCTTCCCAGGTTTGTGTTGTTGACTAAGATCACTCATTAATGTAGGACCGAGCGCTTGCCGCTTTACCAAAAGCTATAGCTGGTGGTAACGGTGCAACTCCAATCTTTTAAACCGTATAGTAACACAAGCGCCACGGTTCGATCGCTCTACCTAGCAGGGGCAATTATTGCACCTCAACAATCCCCCTACCAATAATTGCACTCCTTGCAATCAATGGGAATCGAACCCGTGACCTTGGCTCTGATACCAATTGTAGGACCAAGCGCTTGCCGCTTTACCAAAAGCTATAGCTGGTGGTAACGGTGCAACTCCAATCTTTTAAACCGTATAGCAACACAAGCATCACGGTTCGATCGCTCTACCTAGCAGGGGCAATTATTGCACCTCAACAATTAAGTTCATGGCATGTATACCAGCTCACACCTGGGTACACGACCAGCTTGCACATCAGCTGCACATGAGTATGCAAACTTGCGACTAACACTGCTCTCTTTTTTGTGCCTTTCTACACTTGTGTCCTTTTTCCGCTCAATATCTTGCATCCACCTTCACTGCCCTGCTTCTGCTCTTGTTATAGCCTCTTGTGCAATTCTATCATTTGGACACAAAGGTGTAGCCGTTGTAAAGGCTTCTGACAAAGTTGTACCTTGTGTCCTTTAGCAATAAATGCGTTGCAGGTTTTATTGACTTTGATCTCTCTTCATTTCTGCGCTTGCAGCTTTAAGCTTTTTGTCTCGATCAGACAAATTAGTTTGTCTTCTAGTATTATGAGATTGCACAAACTAATTTATCTGATTTATCGCAAAGCTCCTTGATCTGGTTTCTCAGCTGGTTTCCTCCCAGCTGGTCTCCTCTGATCTGGTCTTCTCTTCTCTAAGCTGCTCTTGAGTTGATATGCGCTTCTTCTCTAAGCTGCTCTTGAGCTGATCTATGCTTCTTCTCTAAGCTGCACTTCATCTGCTCTTGTTCACAGCTGCTTTTGAGTACTCCAAGTACACTGCTTCTCTAAGCTGTTCTCCCAGCTGGTTTCCTTCCCAGCTGGTCTCTTATTTGATTATGTGTACTTGCTTGTGATCTTCCTCCACGACGGCATCACAAGAGTACACTTGACAAATCTTGCACCAGTTATTATATCCCTTCTTCTTCTTTGGATCATCTAACCACTGGTTCTTCATCTGACCTGATTCAGCTTTCACTGAACCTCTAATCTGCACTTGATCTCTGATCTAAGCTGTTATTCTCCTGAGCTTTTTTTCTTTTGATGTACCAGCTTGGGCGTCCCATTATTGTTCCAGCTTGGATGTCTTTCTGCTGCACCAGCTTAGGTGTTCCCTCACTGTTCCAGCTTTGACATCTTCTCAACATCTTCTAGCTCTCTTCTAATCTGTAACAGCTTGGACCTATGGAGAGTGATCGAATACACCCTGCTCTTGGATTTCTTCTTCTTCTACGGGGTTCACCACGAGCTCGTCAAACTTCTCACAGATTCTTCCTCATCTTCATCTTCATCTTTATCTTCCACAATAAACCCATCTCTCTTAAGCATCCAGCTTGACAAACTCCCTGATCTGGTTTTCTTCAATTCGAGCTGGTTTGACCTTCACCAGCTTGGACATCTTCTACGCTGCTCTGGGAAACTGCACAACGATCTTAAGTTGTTAGTAATATATTAGCAGATTTTGTGTTAATCAAAATTAAGATTCTGATCTACAAACACAGATCGAACATACTGTTACATGAATGGTGTCCAATTTAAAAAAAAAAATCCTAGTAATTTGGGTCGTTTCATTCCACATTTTGATATTTTTTTAATTATAATTTTAGTCATATCTACACTTAATTGGTGGCAAATTGCTACCAAAAGCCGGTACTTGGTGATGTGGGCTTTCGGATATTTGATCTTTAACAAAACTTTTGGTCTTCTTCGACGACACTAATCAAAAACTTTATGATATGCCATCGTAAATTTTCAAGTTAGCTAATATGTAGAGGTGGTACCAATAAACGAGGCTAAAAATACCACGAAAGCAATCGGCAAATTTAATTTATGAAGTTCACGTCATCAAAACTCTCTAGCTAGTTAACAATCTTCAGCCAAATTTATAATTAATCGGGGCGTAAATATGACTATAATGGCATAAAAGACCAAAGAACAGAATACTAATAATAATGTAACTAGTTAGATGGAGTACAAACTTGGTCTTAATTACTACCAGACTGGTTAATTCCCCCAAATTCTGAGGAATGTTGCATGTCATGTTTAATAATCTAGAAAATATCCAGTCAAGCTTAGTTTCGAACCTAGAGTTATTATTCTGTAATAATAATAAAAATAAAATATAAAATATTTTTAAAAAAAAAAACAACACACACACGGACACACAAAACTCACAAACATGTAATTATGTTAATATCCCAAGGAACATAAATAAGGCCCGACTCTCATCAGGTATGGGCCTCTCGTGGCAACTGGTGATTCAGTCCATTAGTAATCAAGACCATTTCAGAAAAGTTAAAAAAAAAAAAAAAACAACACACACACAAAGCCGAAGAACAAAAAATCACGTATCGGAAAAATTGTCAGTAGATTATTTTCTCTAACCGCTGTTTCAATTCTTCTAAGGAAGAAACTATATATATATATTTTATTGCTTTCTGTAAAAAAACAATTAACGTAAAAAAACTTATATATAATTTTATTGCGTTCTGTACACATACCATTGAAAATCCAAGATATTGATGGACAAATTGCTAGTAATCTATTTAACATCAAGATTCCTATTTCGGGATGGGATATGTTTTGAACTCAATTAATTTTCCCATAGGACCAGATTGTGTAACCTAAATTTGTAAGAGTAGTCAATGTGAGATTGCTTCACTTGAGATCAAGATTTCGATTCTGCGATGTTTTTTCAACCTTAATTATCCCAAATGACCAGACTATGTGACCCAAAATTGAAATGGCACATCCTATGATACCGTAACATAGAATAGATAGGTCAATCTGATCTATATAATATATATACGAGTGAAATTAATATTTTTCATATAAAATAATATTTTATTATCAATTAGATGGGTATAAGATTCGTAACGTAAAACGAGCCGTTAAAATAATTTCATAGTAGTTTGTAATTGAATAGATAATAGGTAAATTTTATATGAATGGTCAATTAAATTTTTTTTATTAGATTAATTATTTGTTTTAATATTATTTCTTTATAAATCATTTTTTAAAATAATTATCTAAATATTTTTTAATTTAAAAATATTTATATAAAATAGTTGTCCAACACTTACATACATTTAAAAAAAATTTTCAAAACATTTTGTAAGATTTTTTTAGAAAACAATTTTATCAAAATATTTTTAAAAAGTTTGTACAAACGAAGCCTAGGATCCTTGAAAACTATGCCAGGCAGTCTCGATATGCTCAGCTTCTGACCGTGGTTGATAATAATCTATTCCGCAGAAGCTGAATCTAACCATAGTTTTGCGGTTGTGGGTACAGGCGATGGAGGAAGTGCGACGGCATTGGGTCCCCTTGACGTGCTACAATCCCCGCAATATCTGCTGACCCTAAACACAATCAATACCAAATCCCACTTAATTATTATTCTAAGTCGGATTAACTCATATTATCTTGTCCACACTCGTGGATGAATAATTTTTTTTCCCTAACTTGATTGGTTATTATCTTATCGTTATAATTTTCGTTTAAATATACGAGACAAATTGTATAAACAAACTAAAATCGAGTGAGCTTGGTCCACGCTCGTGTATCGTCTTACACTCATTTCATGTGCATAAACCATATTTTAAAAAGTTCATGTTTTTATAAGAAGAATGACACATTTTAATAAACAAAAATGGTTTTTTATGCTACAGTTGAAGTATCTATTCCCATTTTTCGTGTGTTCTTAATTTGAAAGTACTTGATCCTATTGTTCTCTAAAAATAGCATAAACTTAATAGTTTATATGATGAGGTGGCTTGTCTTCTTTCAACATTTCTCATTAGAGTTTGATACCCTCGGGTACCATCTCACGACCCGACAATCGAGCTGCACGCTCCAAATGTCAAACTACACCAATAGGTCGGAAGTATTACCCGAGGACTTACATCTAGAGCTCGGGAGGATCACCCGAGGAGAAGGTCGTTCCTCAAAGAGTCCAGCCAACCTACGCCTATCTAGGCTCTAAAATCATCGAGGATAACGAAGACAATCTCGCCCAAGATAACTACCAATTCAATCATGATCTTCTCCACGAGAAGCGTCCTAGTACCCCGTACGTCGGGCAAGGCGCTCATCGTCAACCCCTCTATAAATACTCAGGTACGCTTCCTTGCACATTTATTCACATATTCACCTGCTCTCAGCTTACATACTGTAACGCCTAGAAATTTTCCTCTATTTAGGAATTACTCATGCCTTAGCCTTAGTATTATTTTCTCCTATTTTAATAGTTATATTAATTATGTCATTTTAATTATTTAAATTAATTTATGATGAGCACTTTCTCTTTTTTAGAATTTGAGAGGTGCTATGAATCCGAAATGGAGACAATGGGAACACCGAGGTAAAAAATGATTTTTTATATAAAATTTTATTTTGAGGCTATTCTCTAAACTTGGAAGAGATTTCTTTCCTGTGAAACTTTAAAAGTTCACCTTTTGTAAGTTTTGACCTCCTGTTTTATCCCAAATTTTTGAAATTTAAATAAGGGATGAGATAACGATCTTGAGTAACAAATCTAGCCAGCAGGTTTTCACAAATCTAAAAATCCTTCTCTTGCTTAACAAAACCGGGTCGGCCGGGCTACACACACACACACACACGTTATTTTCAGAAAATAAAACACCCAGCCCTAGATTTCTCCCCGTAAGCGCCGTCCCTTTCCCTTTCCCTTTCCCGTCAGCTTTGAGTTTCCGGAGCAAAGACCAGCGGCGTACCCGACGTCCTCCCCTTCCGTCCAGCTTCGTGACACCGGTTGTAAGTTCTGCTATTCGAGGCAAGTACCAAATCTCCCTTGACTGTACCAATAATTCATATTATTGTATGCTTGAGTTTTGATTCATCTTCTTCTTCTTAATTGTTGATTTTTGAGACTGTAATTGAGGATGTTGAGACGTAATTCCCTTTTAAAAAAACCTAACGAGGCCGCCTACGGATTTAAAGCCGAGAGTTTTGACTGTTGAGGTTGAAGTTGAGCGAGGGCCCGGGTTAGAGCAGGGTCTGAGGGCTTGAGTCGTAAACTGGTTCTGCGATTCTGGTTTCATAACTTGTCCCACTGCTTAGAGCCGTAACTTTTTCTGTTGTAATTTGAGTACCCTAATTTGTTCTTCTTTTGAGCTTAAGCTATGTTCCGTAGTCTGGGTTCGTAAGTCCATGAGTCGGAAGCTGTTCTACCCTTTTTGAGTAAATTGTCTCCTTCTCAAGCCCAAAACTGCTTTCTTTTGAGCCCTAAACAGTGTTGACAGTCCCAAGCTGTTTTGACCTTCCCCAGCTGGTTTGACTTTCTCCGAGCTGTTTTGACCTTCCTTAGCTGGTTGACTTTTCCAAAGCTGTTTTGACCTTCCAGAGGTGGTTTGAACATCCCCAAGCTGGTTTGACCATCCCAAGCTGGTTTGACCATCCCGAGATAGTTGACCGTCTGGTTTACTGTGCTAAGCTGGTTTACCGCCCCGAGTTGGTTTACTGCACTAAACTGGTCTACCGCTCCGATCAGGTTCACTGTCCTAAGTCGGTTGACTGTCCTAAGCTGGTTGACCGTCCTGAGTTGTTTAACCTCCATAAGTTGAGGGCAGGACCCTAAGCTATTTTTGGTTTCGAGCCGATCTGCGTACCCTAAGCTGATCGAATTCTCTGAGTTTTTTTCAGTGCGCGGTCTGTTCCGAAGCCCTGAGATGATCTGGGCGGATGAGATGGACTTCGTGCTCTAAACTGATCGAGTGCTCTGAGCTGTTTTCAGTGCACGATCTGGACCGAAGCCCCGAGCTGATCTGGGTAGACGTGCAGGACTGAGTAGTGCTAACTGAGAGGGGATGCTTGCGATCTGGTCGCCTAAGCTGGGCTGTTTAGGTGTGAGCTGGTCCGTGTATATATTGTACAGATTACCATAACTGAGTACTATCTTCTGAGCTGATCAGCGTAAGCTGGTCCGCGCTTCAGGTCAGGTTTGAGTCTAGGAGCAGCCTGCTGTCATGGAAGAAAATATGAGATGATGATTATTTTAAAGATATTTTACGATGTCAAACAATCTCGAGTTTTGAATATTCTGCAGTTTACGTAGTTTGAAAGACAAACAAATTTTTACTTTTGAGGCATGAGAAATAAGTTGAGGCAGAGAGTTGAGCATGAGATAAAAATATTTTGAATGAGGTGGCTTGATTGTGGTCGTTCTGTTATGGATATTGGGGTCGAGAGACGTCTCATGAGCCATATCAAACTACGAGGTATGGAAATTGGGAGACGTTTCGTTTAGCCATACCAAACTACGAGGTACGGGAAATCGGGAGGCATTCCGGTTAGCCATGCCAAAGCTGGAGCATGACGGATATGGATTCCAGATAAGCACTGGGATGCTATAGCAGCCTAGTACTATGGTTTAATTTAGCTTGATCAAGCGAACATTAGAATGAGGGACCACAGTCGAGAAATTGAGTTCACAAGAAAAGTGTTTTTATTTATGAGCTTATTTTCTATGCATGAGTTTTAAGTAAACCATCAAAGCTGTTTTCTTACGCATTTAAGTTTCAGAAAGTTTATTTGAGTACAACTATTTTACTGCATGTGCTTGTAGTATGTAGTACTTTCTATTCATCAATTTCGTACTTGTTGAGCCCCTAGACTCACTACGTTTGATTGGTGCAGATGACATGGAGACGGAGGCCGAGGGGCGGGATTCCTGAGCAGGCGGCAGTTCAGTTGGCACAATCCAGCGACCTTGTGTTTCCGTAACGTGACGAGAGAAATGAAAGATTTTGTTTTAATTAATTATGAGCTTACAGCTTTGGGGGAAAAAATTTTTATTGTTTGAGGCAGTTAATGACTGAAATATTGTTGGCGACAATGGCGGATCCGGATCCCGTTTCCCGGGGGCGCAGCGGAAGTTCAAATTTTTGCCCCGAGATACATTCAATACATTAAAACTTAATCAATAAACCATTCTTAGGGCGTTTATCGATTGTTACCTAGGCGCTAGGCGCCTGGCTCCGACAGTTTCATAGGGAAACCGGCACTTCAAAGGTAGGCGACGGTAGATCCTCCTAATCAGGTCCACGACCGAAAACAAGAGTCCTCCGTCAGTCTGCACTAGAAGATCTGATGGATTTTTCCACGGACGGAATCTCCTCGAAACGGTGATCGAAACAAGTCCGATCACGGGGCGGCGGCGTGACGGCGGCGTGACGGCGGAGGCGCGGCCGAGAGGGAGGAGGCCGAGAGGAGGGTGGGCGGCGCTATGTGTGGTGGAGGCTAGGGTTCAAGTATGATCAATGTAGCCCTAAGTCTATAATTAATAGACTTGTAATGGGCTTGGACCGGCCCATTGGACTTGGGTCAGGCCCAGGTCCATATGAACATTCGGTTCAATTAAATCACCGGGACTTCATCATAACTCCGATCGACGATCTGATCGGACCGATCGACTCAGTTTCCAAAACTGAATATTATGATGCGAAAAACAATTTTTCAGATCACCTAGTCCAAACTTACAGTTTAGCCCCTCAAATTTTGGGAAATCGCAATTTGACCCATGTTGACTTTTAGGAAGTCGCACTCCCCAAATTCCTTCTCCTATGCTCAACACATTGAGCTCAGTTTCCGTGCGGGAATCATGAATCCAGTACTTGTGTGACCCTCAATGGTTCAGGAATACAGCTAGCCGTGGTCCCACAACCATTGTGACTCCGAAATCACAATTTCGGACTTGCCATCGGATCATGGTAAAGCACCTAGCAACATCGCCCCATGATCCCCTAGGTATCACTGATAGTACTTGCAAGAACCAGTTGGTCATGGTTAGCGTACAGTACGGTCCTTTCAACACATATATCCCGATCAGATCAACGACCATTGGTAAATCGAGAGTCGCTAGAGATCCGATAACTATGCATACATCTTGGAGATCAAATAGTGACATCGCGAGTGTAACTAGGTAAACCCATTTACCTAAAACACATCCAGTACTCTGGCCAGAGATTTATCACACTATTGTCTACTCAGATAACATAGGATATCCATGCATGAAAGCGAGCGGTGAATCCTCGACAACGAATCATCGACTCCTACATGCAACGGGACCTCACCCAATATCGCCACCTAATGACCCCAAGTGAGTCGGTAAACGAGTCAAAGTGAGGCGCCTATCATGTAGAGTCTCAATGACGTTTCGAGTAGTGAGGACTAATCAGTACAACCAAGACCTCGGACTTATCCACTAGACAAATGGTAACCACTTGAAAAGTCCGAACGAGGGTAGTTCGATAGATCACCAGGTCACTATCCATATGCATGCTCAGAACATCACAATTTTCCCTACCAATGAAACATGGTACTTCACATCGCAGATGCTAGTCTCAAGCTCGGGCGGCCTTATCCTCATTCTGACGGCCCAATCGACCAGGAACGAGTTCGGAATGCACAGTGACTATTAGATGTGTTTCA